>PNEQ01116311.1:14133-84334 GCA_003012365.1 Medauroidea extradentata | reverse complement strand
CATTTTATCTGTCTGTACCTTTGCTAAAGCAGAACTCAAAACTGGGTTGTCAGCTTTGGTGGTGATTTCTGTTTTACTTATGATTTTTTATTTTGATTTTTATTTTCTTATCTGTCCTTGTTCTCATTTGACCCGATTCCCTTTACGGAATTTTATGTTGTGTACGTATCCTCTTGACTACAGGATACTCTGCTTAGTTATGATTTTTTATTATCTTTAGTTTTCTATGACAGTCGTCTATATCGCAATGGAGTATGTCCAAGAAACTAAATCCAACCATACGTCATTGCAGCAAATGGTGTGTCACAGAACACCAGGGAACACACACAAACAAACAGACAAGTAAACATAGTAAAAGAACTTAGTTTGCAACTGGCAAACAAAGGTAAACATATACAATTCCACAAGGAATTCAGTCAGTATGTTACAAGAAAATAAAACTAACGAGCACCCAATCAGAAAAAACTAAGGAAAACTATATAAATAACACTGATTATTCCACAAAAGGAATCTCGTCAGTAAGAAAGAAACAACAGACAAAAATACTTACAACAACAAACAGACAAAACAAAACGAACGACACACCATTTTCTGCAACGGCGTGTATCCAAAATTCTTCATTAGTTTGTAACTTGTCCCCATTGCAAGAACCGTTCAACATAACATAAAGTTTACAATCCCCGTAGTATTACTTTCATTCCAGCAAAGTACATGATAATTAACCTATAAGGCCCATTTTTTGCACAACAATGTTCGTAACACACTCTGTATAATATTATTTTTACGTTTATTTATGGGTTGGTCAAAGGACCGATCCATCAATTTGGGAGGACGCACTGTATTTGCCACTTACAAATTTGTGACGTTGAGCTGTGCGTACCAAAGTCGATGTTTGACATTAAGAACGTCTTCCGGAGACATTGTTGTTCAGAACCTACAGTGTCGTTACAATTGTACGTGTATTGTTGTAAATAGAAATAAATCACTTACGAATACCTTTAGTGATCAATTACTATAAGCTGTTCACTTTAAACTGAGCTCTCAGCAGAGCTTATAATTAATTAAAAATGTGTTTTATTGGGACAATATATGTTAACTTTTGAGAGTGTTCAAACGATTACACTAGTTTTTAGTTGTCTGGAAGTTTTCATATTAAAGAAATAGTAAATATGGCTACAAAAAGGCTGACAGAAAACTTTATGCAGGGCTCACTTTATCGTGAATAGTCTATACTTGACCATTAGTCACGAAGTTTGGCACATCAGTACAAACCGACTCTTTCCGCAATTCACAAGTCTACTGGCTTACATATATGCAGATGCTCATCGCAAGACATTCATATTTTGTTTGTATACGTGGTATGCAACTTGTGCAGGGAAGTACTTACAGCTGTGTATACTCGCCATTTTTTAAACTTCTAAGTTTAAAATAAATATATAAAATAAAAAACAAAATTTGACGGTTTCTTCTAAACATTTGTTTGAAGAGATTTTTCTTTAATTAGGGCACTACCCAGGTAGCTATAACTTTGAATGTCTATGTGTAGTTTCAAAACAAGTATTTTGATACATTGTTGAGTGCTTTCTGATGTTAGACAAGTTCATTAGGTTCAATTTACTGTTTCGTTCATGCGTAATGTATTGTTACATCTTTCAGACGTAGTCTTAAATGTAATGTTTTTTCTAGACGAGGGTACTAAAATCCTATGTTTTAGTATTGTTTTTAAAATTGAGTATTAAGGTCATACTCTTTAGTTTCAACATTTTTTAGCGATATTAATTTTTTACGCCTAAGCGAAAGCAAATATAACAAATCTGGGTGGCAGTTTTGTTTAAAATCGTCTTCTCCATATTGGCTAATTTTTTCAAGACAGTTAATACAATGTTTTTAGATAATTATGTAACTACCGAAATTATCGGTTTTTGAATTTTTAGCTGAAACCATACAATTTCTTGCTTTGAAAAAATTATCTATGACGGAAAACATTACTTTTAACAAAATTGTCAGGGAGATTTTCGATATCTGCTCTCGTTTAAGTTTAAAAGATATTTATTGCAAAAACATTAGAAACTAAAGAGTATTTCCTGAAGTAAGAGAGATATGTAACTTTGGTGGTTCTTAAAATCGAGGATTTAAGAGCTGATGCTGGTTAACGGCGTGAACATGAAGCAGGACCAGAATGAAAGAGAGGGGTTACAGGGATATCTCTGAGAAAACCCGTCGACGACACAATCCATCACAAATACCATATGTTAAAGTCCGGGCCATCATCGCTAGCACCATAACTTGGGTGGGAGGTGACTGCCCTATCCGTTGTGGTAACTGTGACTTACACAGGATGTTACAAAAATGTACGGCCAAACATTCAAGAAACATTCCACGCACTCAAAGAAAGAAAATATGTGATATGTACATATGTCCGGAAACGCTTGATTACCATGGTAGAACTCAATTCCTTACATCTCGTTAACGTATTTTTTATCAATTTATGAAAACTTTCTTCGCTCACAAATTAAAAAAAAAGCCCCAGCAATATTAATTTTATTTATAAATTCAACAATAGAAAAAAGTGGGTGGAGTTTGAGTCCGACCGCCCGGATTACAGTGTCAAAAAAGTACGACATTATCGGTAACTTGACGAACTACAGCCAAACAACAAGGGGGTCAAGCAAAATACATTGTTAGATAGGCGAGTGTCCAGACCTGTTCTTCTACGACCGTGGTCGAGAGGCTAGAGATAGGCGTGAAGCACGTGTTGCGTCATCTCTGTTGCTTCCGCATGTAGGTCTCATACTGCTCAAAATACGTCTACCTAAGGTGCCACCTCGAAAACGACAATCGTCGGCCTAGAAGGAAAACCCCGCATAGCAATTTTTTCTCAAAAAGGTTTTTTTTATTATTGGAATGAAAACCTCGTATATCATCTGTTATTGTGATTACAGCATCATGTTTTGCTTTGTGCTGCATTCTTCTGGGAAAATATAAAACCTCGTTTGTTTTTCAAACGCTGTTTTAAGAATGGGAGACATGTACATCGGAGCTTCTGCATGGTGAGTTTTAAATGATAGTTTCTATGTTTTACATATCAGGAACAAATTTTAGTACCAACACCGTTACATTAAAAGAAATACATATTCAAACAAGCTTTACAGACAGTTTTTTGCTTCTACAGAAAAATTTGGTTTCTCTGACATACGAGGTTTTCATTCCAGGCTGACGATATGAAAGATAATACTTGCGGTTAACCTTAGTTATATATTCAGATACATCACATTATAATGACAGGTTAGAGGCAGTAAAGTTATTAGCGGTATACGCCCTCTGGCGTCACCTGTGTTATGGGAAACGAACTTAGTTGCCATATGGCTATTTCTAGTTGCATTGAGAATTTTTGCGAACTTTATTTTTTTATTAAACTAAAATGTCATATCTGTACGATAATTTTCGTAATAAGTAGTAGTTACTTTCCATCAATAAGGTTGACAACATTGTTTTTTTTTCTATATCGTTATATCGAAAGTTGCGATTCTGAATGCAATTTTTGTTAGTCCCCATTGCGAAGACTACAGGCGAGTCAAGGTAGTTAAGTTGGAATAAATGTTTATCAAATGAGGATTTTAAAAAATCTGAGTAGTAAAAATGTACGTGTTTTATATTGGCCTTTAATCATAAACATATTTACCAGTGTTTCCTATGATGTATAACCTCATTGTATTTAATTTATCTTAGGGTTTTTTAATTGCTATATCTCACTGAACCTCCATACTCAAGAGGAAGCAAGCATTGCTAACACGCGTGAATTTTTATTTGAAAACCGGTAGTGAAACGAAGAAAAGGTTTCATTGCGGCAATAACAGTATTTTGCGCGTTTGCAGAAATTTTTTACACTAGGAGCAATTGAATAGCCAATACTTATGAGTTGACGAACACATCCCCGACGTGTGTTTATGTTCACAGGTCTTGATAATAGACTGATACAGATATACTATAACATTGTTTTGAAAACCTCTGACTATTTACGGTACAATCACAACTAAAACCACAACTAATATTAAACGAGCCTAGTTCATTCAAAGCTGATTTCCCGTCAACTCCGTTATAATATGGCTGGTTTACAGTTTGTTTCGAACAACAGACTGCAGCGCCTCTCTAGACAGTTTCGTAAACTACAAAGCTTATTTTTATTTCAAGTCATCAGTTACCTCGACCACTGCGATCTTTGTGAGAATCTGATAAACGTATCGGATGTCGTTAGCAGGTGTATTTTTTCATGATTCCTGCCCCCATCCCCCACAACATAACATTCTACCACTAATTCATTATCACTTCATGTTCTCCTCTCTACACTGTAAAAATACATCGCATAATGCAGTGGAAGGTTTAACCCGTGCACTTTATGAGACACTTTCCATAGATAAGTCTTGTAAATATATTGTCAAATGTTGAGCATTGTTATTATATTAGTATGGCAGCACCTGGCTGTTTTTCAAACATGTACAGGAATACTACTGTTAATGTGCAGGATGCTATTTTTCTATACTTAATTTCGTATCACTTGTATACATTAGTGTGTTAAATTTACATTTTTACAGTGTAGAATTAAGTGCATTTAGCACGAAACAAACAGCAACTAGCATTCGAGTGTTTTACATTTCACTGGAACGCAGTCTTTACACAGCCGCAAAATATTTGAAAGGAATAA
Source organism: Medauroidea extradentata (assembly GCA_003012365.1). Classification (NCBI taxonomy): domain Eukaryota; kingdom Metazoa; phylum Arthropoda; class Insecta; order Phasmatodea; family Phasmatidae; genus Medauroidea; species Medauroidea extradentata. The sequence goes on along the minus strand of PNEQ01116311.1, from coordinate 79,632 downwards.
ACAGAATATATGTCCATGTATGCAAAGTTGATAAACTGCAAATTTATATAATTCTATACACATACGAGCATGTAAAAGCATATAATAGACTAGATAGAGGTGTGGAAAACGATAATAAGCAAAACTTCGTTACTATAGTGCAAAAAAAATGTTGTGTCAGACTCCATTGTCACACATTCCACATAAATCATCATACAATTTCAAATAAGCGAAAAACCAATTTGTTTACTGTGACTGGTTAGGCAGGATATTTACAAGACTTTGGTTCTTGCATCAATATTTCTTAACTCCTCAGGGCAGTCAATCTAAAGTCGATGCGCCGTATCAGAGGCATGTCACAAGCATGGTAGTAAGGTGGTGGTTGTGGTGACGGAAGAAATGGTAGAGGGAGGTAAGATGGTGAGTTTGCGGTGGTAGAAGATCTCGCAGACTGCCAATCTCTCTCCTCCGTGCCTCAGCTGATTACTGCCCGAAGGGGCGGTCCAGAGGCTGCAGATGGCAGGGTTAGAAGAAGTAAGATGAGGTGGAGGGGCACGGGGAGGGAACTCATCGGTTTTCAATCAAGGAAGGGGATTGCTGCCGCGGTGATTAGCCCGCGTTCCGTAGCTCCCTCAGACTGCGTGTTCGACCGTCTTCCTTCGTCCCTTCCCCTTCTCCTGTCCTATCCAGATGCAACCCCGTCCCCTTCAAACCTCCCCTCCACTGTCCTTCATTCTCCCGAGCAGAACCAACCCACCCTTAAGGAAGAGTGGTAGACAATGTTATTGTATTTTCAGTTTTTAAGTTATAATATTTATTCACATTGTATTATCAAAATTTTCTCTTCGAAAAAGCATAGGATACATTCTTGGTAAACTGCTTGACATAAATAATAATGTAACCTTTCATTTATTTGTCATGCATAGTCATTGTAAAATAATTCTTGAAACTTACCCTAAAATCCTCTAGCAATATATCTGTATGGTCAATTAATGAAATATTATGTTATTATTAATGTAAATCTATTTACCAAGAATATATCCTATGCTTTGTTGAAGAGAAAATGTTGATAATACAATTTGAATAAATATTATGGCTCAAAATCTGAAAACCTAATACATAAAATTCTCGTGTCACAGTGTTTGTTTCCATACTCTTCGAAACGGCTTAACTGATTTCAGTGAAATATTGTACATACATTCGGTAGGTCTACGAATAGGTTTTTATCTATTTTTTATGCTCCTAAGTGCTATTGTTTAAATATTTTTATTTTATTTATGTGACAAAACAACGTTTGTCCGGGCAGCTAGTACAATATAATTGTCTAACATTCCTCTTTAAGGGCACCGCCTGCCTAGGCTGTAAAGCCTTTTGCTGAGTTCCAGCCGTTACAAGGCTATTTTAAAACTGCTCAGCGTGTGTCAAATATGTCTGCTTAGAAGTGACAATCAAAGTATGTCACACAAGTGCATTCCTATATCGTCTTCCGTGTTTCTCTAAAAGTTACTTTTACGCTGCCCAAAATGGCGAAAATAGGTGGTCATGTGGTCCTCTTTTATTTATCAAAATCTTGGCGCTGAAGCTTTTAAATGGCATAGGCGTGTAAAATAAATATACGTTTATCTTTTTTTAATGATGTGGTCAAGACTACACACCAGTTCAGTGACTTGTGCATAGAGGCTACACTGTAAAAAAACTTCCTTGAATTTTTAGGATGTTACTATCCCAGACGCAGCATGGTACAGTTACCATACTTCGTCTTGTAAATTTGCAAACTTTTATAGTTGTTACAATACAAAATCTGGTATCTTCAGTATACATTTGACTGACTGGATTTATTTGCTTGGACATACTCCATTGCGAAATAAATGACTGTCAAAAGAAAACTAAAAATAAAAATAAGACAAGAAAACATAAATAAGCAGAGTATGCTTAAGTCATCAGGATGCATACACAACATGAAATTCTAAAACAGTTTTGGAATTTCATGTTGTGTATGTATCCTGATGACTAAAGCATACTCTGCTTATTGATGTTTTCTTGTCTTATTTTTATTTTTAGTTTTCTTTTGACAGTCATTTATTTCGCAATGGAGTATGTCCAAGCAAATAAATCCAGTCATGCACTCCCATTGCGCAGTTCTTTCAAAGATCATACATTTGAATGTTTTATAAAAAGGTTTAGGAGTGCTACCATGGATGTCTGGGAAACTATTCTACCATACCAACTTTCTTAGCGCTCCTATACGCACGTCTGGTAAATTTACAAACTATTTTTTAGAGTGTAGTTTGAGGTGTGGTGTGCATGCTGTGTCGCCCTTACCGCTTCCGCTCTTATAGGCCTCGAACGCGCAAATACTTTTACCTAGAGGGCCACCTTTTTAAAGGGCATTAGTGCATGGGAAACGAACTTCACATTGTGCCTTTTAGAGTTGCCATTGTGATTCCCTGCATGAAGTTACAATGTCCTGAAAACCAAATTGACGTGTATGTGGAAAGACAATGGCAACCTACAATTTTGAAATATTAGACTTGTATGCAGGAACACAACGGTAATCTCATACTGAACATTTCAATATAAGATATTAAGCAATATGACCTCAAATGACAGCACAGTGCAGTAATATTTATATTATAGGCCTCACTGTCGTAGCTTATTACACTAATAAAGTAACCCTACATTTACTATTGTGCAGTTGCTTATTTTTCATTGGTTATATACTATAGTAAGTTAAAACATAATTAGTAAACAATGATGATTTTAATTACATTTCTTTCTCAAATTCTACCTTTCTACATATGTGCGTAACTCAGCTGTGATTCATTGTGGGTTAACATTGTCTCTCCCCATGTCCTTCATTTGCAGAAGTATGAGGCATTTGTCAGGACTTAAGAAGTTCAAACTCACTTTAGAATGCCGGCTCGTTAACATGTGTTTTATGTCATACCATAGTAACAAGCGAGAAAGGAATGGAAACAAAAGCCTTACGTTATGACTTGAAGTACTTGAAGTACTATTATTACTAATCTGACCAATCTGTAGCAGCCAAGAGCGAAACAGTGTTGGTTACCAAAAATTTCAGTTCGAGATAAAACATAAATTAGTTTCACTCTAAGCAACTAGCCTACTGACTTGTCAAATAAGTAATTTAATTATTCATGTCATAAATACAATCTTATATTAGACTACTTTCCGAAGAAAAAAAGTAGGCTTATGAAATCATCTTTCTGCCTGTGTGTCTGCTTGTTTGTGTGTCCCTAAAAACTTTCGAACTAGTAAACCGAACATATTATCAAACTTTGTACACATATAGTACTTAGCAACCTTACTACACTTTTATGTATTACGTTTACGCCCTTTTAATGTTTTCAAATGGCGGTCATTTAAACGTTTTTAGATCACAGTAGATATATAAGGAACCAAATTTTAGAATTTCGTCAAACTTGGTACAGAGATACTACATACAAAGCTGACTTGACTTAATGTATTTCATTCATCATGTGTTTGTATTAATAAATGGTGACATTTTATATATTTTTAGCATATTATTTCATATATTAGGAAATAACTTTCAGAATTTCATTAAACTTTGTACACGTATACAACATACAAAACTGATATTACATTTGTGTATTTCGCTCATCCTGTGTTTATATTTTCAACATGGCGGGCATTTTGATATATTTTTAGCATACTAATACACATCTTAGGGAATATTACTCGGAATCTTACAAATTTGGTACACGTATGCTGCATACAATCCGACTCGACTATTTTTTCTTGTTTATCCTATGTTGATACTTTCAAAATGGCTTCCATTTGTATCATATTATTACGTAAGCCTATCTTCGGTAATATTATTTCAGAATCTCAACCGCACTTGGTACACATATACTACATATAAATCTGACTTTACTTTAGTGTATTTCGTTTACCCTGTAATCATATTTAATGGCGGCCATTTCATATTTTAGCATACTTTTACATATCTTAGGGTAAAATTTTTCTTAGAATTTAATCAAACTAAGTTTACATATACTACACAGAAAATTGACTTCACATTCGTGTATTTCTCATGTTTTCATATTTTTGTAATGGCAGCCAATTTTTATATTTCTCATAATAAAACATATTAGAAGAAATAATTTTGTGAAGTTCAATAATTTTGGCACGCATATTCTACTTATATTTCTTTCATCCTCCGGTAATCTTTGAATACGGAGGGTATGCTTTTTTTTCACTGAGGTCATATTGCTTAATATCTTACATTAAAATGTTCAGTATGAGATTACCGTTGTTTTCCTGCATACAAGTGTAATATTTCAAAATTGTGGGTTGTCATTGTCTTTTCACACACACGTCAATTTGGTTTTCAGGACATTGTAACCTCATGCAGGGAATCACAGTGGCAACTCTAAAAAGCACAATGTGAAGTTTAACGGTTTTTCTGTTCACCGTGCACTAATGCCCTTTTAAAAGGTGGCCCTCTAGGTAAAAGTATTTTGCGTGTTCGAGGCCTATAAGAGCGGAAGCGGCAAGGGTGACACAGCACGCACACCAAATCTCAACCTAGCCTCTATGTGCAAGACTTTGAACTGGTGTGTAGTCTTCTCGTCGAGAACTCGCCTATATGAGATATTCGGAGGTGACCACATCATTAAAAAAAAGAAAGATAAACGTATATTTATTTTACACGCATATGCCATTTAAAAGCTTCAGCGCCAGGATTTTGATAGATAAAAGAGGACCACCTATTTTCGTCATTTTAGGCACCAAATATAACTTTTAGAGCAACACGGAAGACAATATAGGAATGCACTTGTGTGGCATACTTTGAGTGTAACTTGTAAGCAGACATATTTGACACACGCTGAGCGGTTTTAAAATAACCTTGTAACGGCTGGAACTCAGTACAAGGCAGGCGGTGCCCTTAAAGAGGAGTGTTAGACAGTTGTATAGTATTTTCAGTTTTTGAGCCATAACATTTATTCACATTGTATTATCAAAGTTTTCTCAACAAAACATAGGTTATATTCTCGGTAAACTGCTTGACATTAATAATAATAATAATAATAATAATAATAATAGTAATAATAATAATAATAATAATAATAATAGAATCTTTCATTAATTGGTCATACAGATTTATTGCAACAAGATTTTAGGTTAAGTTTCAAGAATTATCTTGCAATGATCCTGCACGACAAATAAAGTAGAGATTACATTGTTAAATGTGTCAAGCTGTTTACCAAGGATATATCTTATGCTTTGTTGAAGAGAAAAATTGAATAAAAAGTTTTGAACAAATGTTGTGGCTCAATAACTGAAAATACAATAATATTGTCTAATATCTCCCCTCAAGGGCGGATTGGATCTCCTCAGGAGAGTGAAGGAGAGTGTGTAGGGGAGGTTTGAAGGGGAAGGGGTTGCATCTGGAGTGGACGGAAGAAGGGGAAGGGACGAAGAAGACGGTCGAACACGCAGTCTGTGGGGGTTACGGAGCATCGATTTTAATCTCTAAGGAATATAACAACGAAAAAAATTTATTCCCCAATTTTATTAAACTGGGTTGCGCATATTACTTTGTAAGCTGACTTATCTTATGTATTCTTGTTTATCATTTGCATAAGTTAATATTATTTAATAATAACTTTCAGGGTTAATTTACATCCACTTTGAGGAAAGTAGGCTTATCAGTTATGCTGGCAACTTCTTGTTTACGTTGGTACCACCTATTCCGCCGCCTAGTGATCTTGAACACGCGTGCGTTATCCACGGCTTGAAAATGTTTGCCTAAAATCCGTTAAAAACGACCTAGCCTTGCTCTTGTTTGGTGCCAACATCCCCGAGCTTGACATGCAGGATTGCTGTTGGACCAATCAGCAGACATTTTTCGAAAGATGGCCCCGCTCTTTGATGACAGTAACTTCCTGACATTGCCGTACTATCACAATAATTATTCAATTTCATTTGTTTACGCTACGACGATTATCTTAAATGATTTCCTCGGTTCCTAAAATTCCTTATATTCTAATTTTTCCTATTTTAACATTTGTATTACTATACACTGGCTTTCCTATCCTCTCGTCCAGTAGCTAGGGGGTTTATATGAGTGGGTCGGAAAAAAGGAGGGGGGTGAGAGGGCCCAGACGCCTGCCATGTACATCTGCTTTTCCCGCAGAGAAAAATTATTTGCAATTTTGTTTAGTTTTTTTAAATAAAATTGTGTAAATAGATAACAGTTTTATGAAATTTGTTTCGCTGGATAGCTGACATGATGACGAGAAGATTGAATGTCATATGACAGGTTTATTATTATATTTGCAATGTACGATTTTTTTATTTTGTTACAATTGTTTGCTATTATTTCAGTAAATAGGGTGGCGACCAAATGGCACGTCACAATTTATCTATCAGACTAAGGAAATGTATTTAAAATTTTTATCAGTATGTAGACAAAAAACCATGTAAGATGACTTGACTTTTTGTATTTGGTTCACACCGAATATATATATTCAAAAGAGCGGCCAAGTTTATATTTTTACATAATGTTTCAAATTCGAGGAAATATGTTTGCAAATTTCATCAAACTCAAAACAAAATTAGGCTTGTTATTGCATACTAAGCTGGCTTGACTACTGTGTATTTCATTCATACTATTTTCATGTTTTAAAATGTACGTGTTCACGTTTATAGCATTATATTACTTATCTAAAGGATTTTTTTTTAATTTCATCAAACTTTGGGTAAATGTTTATCATACAAGATTGAATTGACCTCTGAGTATTTAATTCATCCTGTATCCACAGTTTCAAAATGGTGGCCATTTTTAATCGCTTGCCCAACCAACATTAAATATTGGAATAGAATTTTCCTTACAGTACATGCTGTGACTAAGAATAAATTTTTTCCAAAATTTGACTGTAAGGCGTTGAGATGGGATGAACATCATCCACATGCTTATGGGGATGAATTCAATTTAAGGATACTTTTATACTAAATCATCCTTAAAATTTTAAGAATATTTTATTTTTTAATTTATTTCACTTGGTAGGTGAAATATGTTACACGTTTTATTTATTATTATTCCTTTACATCTTTACAAGAAGTCTAGATATCTAATTTCTGTTTGCTTTTGAATGCACAAGAAAATATTAAAATTTTTCTACAAGTTTAACCCTAAAAGGGGAAAAAAAATGTGTCTTAGTGATTTATTATTGTCGGTATGTAAAGAGCTCGCTCAACTTTTATATATAGATTTTTTCCTTTTAAATGCCTGAATTATTATTTCGTGATTATTATATATTCAACTCTGTAGCAGTGAAAAGTTTTTTCAAAGAATTGTTAATATCATCCGACCCAAAAGGGTATCGATTGAATTTTCACATTAATGGGACACCCATAAAAATGCTTAAAATATGATGTTCTGTGAAAACCTGAAGTGTTATTTCGGTAACTCGCTGATATCTAATAAACCCTTTCGAGATACCTAGTTGTTTTCCGTTTTAGGATGACAATTGCTTAAAAACCGAAAAAAAAAAAAAAAAAAAAAACATATAAAATTTCCTAAATTAAACATTTTACAGGTGTGTAAATGCGTGAGTGTGTTTCAGGAAAATAATCGATATAGTTTAAATCCACCCTGTAAACATCATGACTTTACTTCAATTTGTTACATTAATGTTTAAAATTATATAAAAAATTTTTTATCCGAACACTAGGAAGGTGCAGATATGTGATATTTATTTTCGAAATGTTATTTGTTTAAAAATGATGCTTATGCTAATAGAATGAAATATATACAAGATATTATGATTTATAAATTACATAGTATACTAAACGAAAAGTTTGGCTTGTACATTTTTCAAAGCAGACCTACCAAAAAGCAATAATTGTTGTCTGGAAACATTTTATATTAAGATACATTTTGCAACCCCAACCATACACAATGTGGAGCACCTCTTTACATTCTGAAGTGTAAATTGTTTTGAATTTTAACTTAAGTAATACTTCAAACATGACCTTATGTGCTACAAGTGTTACACGCGAGCAAAGCCGTGAACCGACTAGTTAGCTATAAAGCTATTTTTTGAAACACCACCAATGTCTCTCATACGAATTACACTGTGTTTATTCCAGCATTGTGCAGATGTGTACTATTTCAAGTTAATATTTTTTTATTATAAGGACGTTTTTCTGTGGTTGTGATTGTAAGAGAAGCTGTGTCATTATCTATTATTTCTCCAACAATTTCATAACGACATAAGGGGTTAATTAAAATTTCATGTTTTGTACTCATCACATTTATTACGGAATTTAGAAATTAAAATAAATTCGCTCTGCCTGGCAACTGCGGGCAAGCGACGTCTTGGTGTAGGAGGGGCAGTGTGGACATAGAGCATAGATGTAGGGGGGTTGGAGGGAGGGTAGAGGGGCAGCTGCATTCAAGACGTTAAGCCGCGTACACACGAGCGCGCCGCGGCTGCAATGCAACATCGAACGCGCGTTGCAGACAACGCGCGGAGCAACACTGTGCGCCTCGAGCACGCGCTGCGCATGAGGCGATCCATCTAAAAGTGACGAACACCACAGTTCACTGAGCGCCATGGTCTGCGCGCTACTCAGGGCGAATGCAGACTGAACACGTCCACACTGGCGCGCCAAATCGCTTTGTGTTCGTAGCAAAAACCGACAGTCGGTGGTTCGCGGCGCGCCTGTTCGTGGCGTGCGCGGAGTGCGCTCGGCGGGTGTTCGAAGCTCCGTACACACTTGCGCGCGCCTCGCGAATACTGTTCGGCGCGTGTTGCATTGCAGCCGCGGCGCGCTCGTGTGTACGCGGCTTTAGATGGACGAGGTCAGCCAGTCTCGTCTAGTTGTTGTTTTTTGGAGGAGGGGGGGTAGAGACTGGTGACCCCTTCAGCTCTGTGTATAGTCCACACGTCGCTCCACGACACAGGTCTTCTTGCTGCAAACATAACACATTCACATCATTACTTCCTTCATTATACGTTAACCAGTCACGTATCTTACTTCGTCAGTAAATATCTTTAGAATTACGTAATTCTTAAATCAACATTCATTTTCGTTGTTATATTCCTTAGAGATTAAAATCGATTGTGTACTACAATTATGACAAAATTCACTTTCGTAAAAAGCTTATAGCTATGACAAAATCATTATTATCTCATAAAATTTGACTAGATATGCAAAAAAAAAATAATCTTTAAACCAAGTGTTCAATCACAAACCACAGTATTGTACCATTCATTTTGATGATATGGCAGCCAATAAGTACAGATGATTCACATTAACTAGTTTACTCAGTTAATATTGTGCATTCAAATTATGTGTTGTGTTTCAATAAAAGCGGTACTTAGCAAAGACAATACACAACTCTTGAGCTATGCCTGTGGACCTACATATTAGGCTGGTATATGTTGACACACACATCTTCCAATATCATGCATTGACAGAGGAACAAAATATCGAATAACACAATGTCTGTCACCACGAATCACTTTTATCGGTTGTGCCTGGCAGGCTCGTTACTGCCACATATAGTGTATAGCCGGATCTAATACCGCTCCCTTGGAACAAGGTTAAGTTTCGCCGCTGGTATATTGTAATTACCGTACGCCATTCTCGCTACATATGTTTGTACATCTGTAGGAACTGACTTGTGTCAAGATATGTATAAAAACAGCATTGGATTTTTGTATTAAAAAAAAAAATACCGAGTTTAAAATAAAAAATTGCCAATTTTCTCAAGTTTCTTCAAAATAGAGAAAAATACTATTTCTATGCATATATTGATGTAGCCTGGGACTCTGTTCATCAGTGTGAATTGTTTCATTTCGATAAGTCAGTTGGTTTCTATTCTAGCATAAAACATTTTAATGCAAATTTTAAATTGTACACGTGATTATACAAAACCAGCGAAATATAAAATTTTTAACTACAGTAAAAATAGATGCAATGTTTGTCTACAAAACAAACCATGTGACGTAGGCTACAAATGAATGGTGTTATGCATTAACAGACCAAGTGCCAATTTTGGTACACGTTACTTGTAGGTATGGAACAGCGTCTTGAACCTGTTACAGCATAGATTTTAGAACCACTTCCATAAATAACAAATATATCTACTTTCAGTTCTTGCATCATTGCTTTTTTATCACATTTTTCTTTATTATCAACTATAAAACAAAAACTTACTGTAAAATTTGTTTACAATTTAGCAATACCAACAGAACATAAAGTTCAGAGGACTGACAGAGTAATACATAACAAAATAAAAATTTTAAATTTAACAGAGATAGTAAAAAAGATTCGTGTTAACGACTGAATAATTCAAGAAGGTGGTTCTGAATAAACATATACATACACTGGGGCACTAAATAATTGAAATAAAATTAATACATATTAATTATTCTGACATAAAATTACTAGAAACCTTTCTAGTAATAGGAATACCTATCACAATCGTAATATAGGGTGAAATAACCTGTTAATTTTTACAACTCTTACAAGTATACAAACAAGAGACCACGTTGGTTATGAGCTTATACCTATCGCCTAAGACAAATAAATAATCGACACATGTGAAAAGTTGTTGGCTTATTGTAGAATAGTTGTTTCTTATTACAGACGTTTGTTTTTCCGTTGTCTTTTTCTAGAATAAACTTATCTGCTAGTAATCGTTTTAGTATTCCGTCATTTATTTTGCTGTGGTTTGTTGTAACACTTGCTTTTATAGTTGCTTACATTTGAATTAGGAAATTGACATATTTTTTGAAAAAAAAAAAAAAAATTGAAGTTAATTATTTTTGTATGTCGAAGCTATAAATTCTAGATTAGGAAAGGTCAATATACAAAGTGTATATGAAGAAGTCAACTTTTAATATTTTCGAATTATAGTATTATTTAATCACCTCACATGTTACTGATCATACATTTCGAAATTTACTTATGTAACATATATTTTTTTATACAACTATACGGAAGGGGGATGAATAAAATTATTACTTCTGGAAATAAATCTTTTCAGCACTAAATGTTTACAATTTTCGTATTTACGTTCATATAAAGTGTGCATTTAAGAGTACTTCAATAAGAAAATTTGGCAGTTAGTAAAACATAAATGTTTTTGTAACAATAATTTGTAAACGCATGCGAATTTGTAAATTATGCCTGGCACACACATCATTATTTACCACGGGTCTTATCATGTTACTTCTTCGTATTTATCAATCACAGACAGTTCCAGGACACGTTTACCAGCATGCAGGTTAAACAGTAATAAACAACGAAGAAAGTTTACGACTACAGTATCTCATTGAGTACGACCAGAAAAGTTAAAATATAGTTAAAGAGTCAAGATCAGTGTTTATGTGAACATTAAAATAATTGGTACATAATTTTTATATTTGTAATAATTTCTCGGTCACTGAAACTGACATCAAACACTCGCTGCATGTTCCTATTCAAATAATGTTACAAAGACACAGAGAAGAGAAGGGCAATGTAATTACACTACACGCTAGTGGCGAGATGTTGTTAAATCATGGTTAGCGTGGGTGGAGCCAAATAAATCGTGAGTTCCTGAATTGTTTAAGAGCGTGTGGTAGATAAACAAACGCTATGATAATACTTTTAAATCTACACGTTTTTGAAAGTCAATGTGTAAAAATTAAAAAGCAACAAACCAATAAATTTATATAAGCCAACACTATCAACAAACATTTACCCAGAATGATACATTTTTAATATGTAATCTGTTCCGCCGAGATTTCGGCATCAGTGAATGTTCTTAAAAAATACGTTACTGGAAAAAATATCTTCGCTCCGAATTTTGGCGGCACCAATTGTATAGGATTGTTTATTTTTTCCCGAGGAAAGTACAATTTTAAACTGGTGGTTTTAGTGCATGATCTCTATAATAGCGTATATTATAAACACTAATCATGTAATCAAGAAATATTTGTCGTATGAAGTTAACATTATTGCCATCTTCCATTATAATTGATACGTTACGAACTCTAGCGTAAGTAGCAGGAAGAAAATTGCATTGTCAAACTCGTCCATAAAAACACGGTCATCTACCTAACCTGTAGTATAACTAAGATTAGTGTACGTAGTAGCAGGACCAGGAGACAGCTCCTAGCTCAGCTTACAATATAACTATATTCACGTCTGTGAATAGCGAATGAAACCCCAAGATGCTGACAGTTAGTAACATTCAATCATTGACCACGAAGTAGAGCTACAGGTTAGAATATAAAAACATTGAAACTAGTTAATACAAAAATATTGCCGCGAAAACCATCGGCCCCCTTGTATGAAAACGCTTACATATCTTAACTCCAGCAGAATAATTATTTTGTCAACCATTTGAGAATGCGTATTTTCTCTCTGTACGCTCCAAAAAGGAGTCCAAAGTTAATTAATTTGTACGCACCTACTTAACTAACAACTGAAAGTTATTGTATATGAGTTCTTAGCACGTGGGTTATAGAAAGTAAGGCCCTACTTCTTGTAGGTTCTAGAGTGTATTAACTCTAAGAAGGAAAGCTCTGCGAACTTCCCAGCGATTATCACTACAAACTTTGAGAACAGTAAGCTAGCGCCTGAAGTCTCGTAAGTGCAGTGTAACTACTTCCAGCATCTCTAACTTGGACAATGAAGCCGAGGACATGGTTGTGCTGTACTTGGACCACATATCTACGGGAACAGTTAGTAGCAGAATTTCGTGCATTACAGTTCCAGTAGAGACCATAACCGACAGTGCAATACCATCAACTACAATTCCGGAACATGGAGCAAAACTTTGTACAATACCTGAGTGAATGCTTAAAGGCAGACCGTGATAATTCTTTCGTATGTACAGACTCAAGTCCATAGAGATTTTATTTATGAGTAGGTTGGCAAAAAGAAACAAGTGTTGAATTATTTCTCCATGATCATTATCTTTTTTTCGGGAGACTGTAACATTTTACTGCTTTTCATGTCCTTTGTTTTCGAATTTCATAAAATCCTGAATAGATTTGTAGAAATTTACATAAGCGTCATTCTTATAAATAAATCATCTTGATATCTCAACGGGTATAAGCGGTACAGATGATTATTTGAAAACACATTGTATTTTTTAACAGCTTTCAAGGACGAATTTCGAAAATTCTAAAAATACTTTTTAGATATTTACTTAAGCATCATTTTAAATAAAAACTCACCTCACTATCTGCAATTGTTTAGGAGAAATCACGGATTAATGAAAAACACATTTTACGACTTTTCACCCCCTTAATTTTCAAATTTCGCAAAATCGAAAAATTCGCAAATATGCATTTCTTTGGGCAATATTATGAAGTTAAAAAATTATGATAGCTTTCCCGGTTGATGAAATATCAGGGATTCTTAACACATTTCACCCCTTTTCACCCCCTTAATTATCGAATTTCGAAAAATCCATTATTAGTGGGTGCCTACGGGGCAAGGGGAAGCTTCCCTCAAAATTTAATGTTTCTAGGTCCAGCGGTTTGGGCTGTGCGTTGATGAGTGAGTGAGTGTGTCAGGACACTTAATTTTATATATTAAGATATTTGCCACACGGCATACATGATCTTTAAACACAAGAAGGGAGTGCATTAATCGCAAGAGTGAACAAAAATGAAGTTCACAAGTAGGTTACGAAATTATTTTCAAGTCAGAATGTTTGAACTATAAAATATTGTGTTAAAGCGTTATACTTGTTTCGAGGTTGTTTATTGTCACAACGTTAAGCAACAGCTATTGGCAGTTCACAAAACTATTCTCTCGTTTGACCGCTCCACACAGCAGCACCAGTTCAACTAAAATAACGTACGTAAAGGATTAAAACATGATTATATATTTAAACATCGTGACATTATAGTTAGCATTCATAACATTACAAATTAAGTTTTTTAATCAAATTTCCCCTTAGAAATAAGTACCGATGTACCTGCTGCCAACTGCTAGGATTATATTCGAGGTAAATCACTTGTCACAAGTTTCCTTGAGTGAAAAATGTCTGTAATCGTAAACGCAGCTTATAAATGCGCAAATTACCTTCTAGATACACAGTTACAAATACTTTGTTACGTGGATGTTTTGTATACTGTGAGATAAGAGTAAATGCTGGACGGATTCTGGTGATTAACAAAAGGCTTCTTTCTACGTAAATAAACACTGCAATAACATAGTTGGTGGCTTAGGAGACTTATTGATGCACCAATTATCTGGTGACAATATAATACTCTCTGACTATAGGGTCCGCAGTGACGCAGTGCGTAGAGCACTCTCCTCCTACCAAGATGGTCCGGGCTCGATTCCCAACAGGGTTGAACGCATTTTCACATTTGGAAATCGTATCTGACCCCTAGACGCCGGGTTTACTCGGAGATATCCAGCTTCTCCCGCTCTCACATTCCGTCACTGCTCCATACTCGCCTCATGTCACCTCTCATCAGTTAACTATCCCTGTTTTTTTATAAGGAGTTTTGTTTGACATGCTGACACACACAGTTACTTCCTAAATTGTCTTTCACCTTTTTGCGATGGTTATTTTTTTAATCTTAAGCAAGAGCATATGTCAAAATTTTATTCGGCAGTTCTATTTAAAATGGTTTTTGCAGTGATAACTGTTATTTTCGAGATAAGACATTATACGGTTTAGACTAAAAAGACAACTAACCAAAATTTCGTTAATTACATAATTATCTAAAACCATATTATATACTGCACTGAAAAAAACCAGCCAACGTGGATCATACAATTTTAAAACAAATTGTGAAACATATTTTCGATATCTACTCTTCATTTAGGCGTAAAAACACAATATCGCGAAAAAAGTATAGAGAACATGGCTTTAACCTGCTGCGTAGTTTCACGAATAAACTAAGTCAATTTCCTGAAAATCACATATTAATGTCATCCGAAGTGAGCTGATTTTCACGGTGTCCCGGTATGAAGAGTGTGCACACGTAGATAATTTTAATTGTTCTTTACATTTACAGGAAAACGTTTCCTATCGTTGTGTAGAAAAAAACGTTGTACGTTACGTTTAAGGCAAAATATAAAGTATACAGCAGCAAAAGCTTTATGCATTACTTAGCAACATGACTTTTTGGTAAGCTAACATACGGTTAGGTTTTCGCACGAGATTCTGCGTATGGTACGCACCGCTATTAGGTGTACCAATATTATTGGCAAACGTACCAATTTTCGGAGACTAGCGCGATGTGTTATGAACAAAAAATGACGTAGCGCTTTTATAGACATACAAACGTTTTGACGAATTTGTCATAATTTGGTCGCGAAAGGTAGCACTGCTCGGAATACCATCTGATATATATGCGTTGACGTAAAATTTGTGAAAGTTAGGTATCAGCAGATTGCGCGCGTATATTAATTATATATATATATATATATATATATATATATATATATATATATATATATATATATATACCAAAAAACCAATGATAATATTTGTACTGCTGAAATACTAAAGAAACTCCATAATGTATAATATAAAATAGTCTTGCCAGATTACCATTCACAAATTATGATAACAGTTTTATTCCTTACTCTATTAATCGCGTGGAAGTCTAAGAGTTAAAAATGCGTCTGTAATCACAGTAATGATAAATTAAAGTTGAGTCCGTTATATTTATTTACAGTACATAATAAGGTAGCTCTTTTTTAAAGTAAGAAAACACTGCGTTACACGTCTTGCATACGTTTTTGGAAATTATACCTACATATCTATATTGTATCGTCTTTCTGATACCACACCAAAAACCTGTCATCTGTCTAATACACTATACGTTCCACACAGTAAGTTCGCTCCTTTGGTTTTTTCGGACTCGTGCCAATAACTCAAATACTTTTTAATCGAAATCATTTTTTAAAAAATTGAGACAATGTGCAGTCACACGATGCACAATACTGTGGATGCGTTTTTAAAAATAATTTACCATACGTCAGGAAAAAAATAATTTGCTTCAATTTGACATATCTTCACGACAAAAATTGTGGTACTTTGGGTGAAGTTCTTTACATTGCTACAAAAAATTCAGATACAAATTATGACATATTAGTGCCAAAACTGTGGAACAAAATTTTGATATGAGTATTAAGTAGCAATAAAATATTTTGAAATCACTGCAAAACTAAGGAACAGGCCATCAAACTTTTTCAAAAATGTTACAGATAATATTAGAGTGCAATTATTTAACAGAGTGATATTTTATACGTATTATATATTATTGCTAATTACAAAGGGTATAATTTTCTGTGCCATTTGTCATAATTTGCGTTCATAAAAGGTTGAATGAACTTACCGTGTAGCACCAATATATAACGCTATTCATAACTATAACCAAATATCTCATATGCATATCAGAGGCTCCGCTTTTACACTGCAGAAAGCAGTGCTACGTGATTCCAGGTAAAACGTATAATTGATGGACAAATGCGTGAACTTTGAACCTAGTCCTTGTAACTTTGATGCACTGCCACGATGATATCTGCATACAAATGACTCTATTCACGAGTGTTGCTGTCAAGCGGCGATAAGCAATGTTCTCGCGCAACGAGAGAAATGCCACAACGCACAGGGATAAAATACTGGACTCGCATTTATGAGGACTTGGGTTCGATTACCGGTTCGTCAGTCCTGATTTCGGTTTTCTTTGGTTTTCCGAAAAACAACTCCGAGCGAATCCATGGATGCTACCCAACTACCGGGGGTGGTTCCGATTCTTCCTCCGTTTCTCATCTCTCCAAGACAGTAATGCTTTCAGTTTCTTAAATCACTGGGTTGTCGATGATAAGTTAAGGGTCCTGCCCTACCTAACTTGAACCTACGTAGATAAAGTTAGTAAAATGAATCTTTTTCAATCGATCAAGATAAAAAATCTTCTCTAAATAAAGGTTTCTAAAAGAGTACTCACGAAAAAAAAGTGTTTTGGGCAGTTACGAAATATTTTGTGGGTGGTCATCACAAAAAAAAAACATTTTCTTGACGCCACTAACATATTATGGAAACCAGGAAATTATTTCTTGGCTACTACAAAATAATTTTGCAGGGAAGACTTCCTACAAAATTTTTCTTTCAGTGTTGCTGGAAAAGTGGTATTAAAAATAATCTGCATGATTGTAGTTATTCGTTAAAATTTAAATTTAAACTTTAATTTTAGTTAGTAAATACCAACATTACAAACAAAATTTCACAATTTTAAACGTGTGTTCACCTCTTATAGAAATTCACATACAGGACGTTGCAAAAGTGCGTGTCGGTATTTCCGGGGGAAAACCCTCACACCTAGAGGAATAAAATAAACAGCGAGAATAGCGTGTGAGTATAGATGATTATTTTCTTCAGGGCCTATGAAAGAGTCGCTGGTAAGATTTCGTCCCTAAAATGCGTTTTGGCGGTAAGCTTATCTCTTCGGTAACTGCTAAGGAAATATGGATTATTTTTACGAAATATATAAAACTATATTCTACAGACGACGCGTTTGACTTTAGTCTTATCGAGTGTGTTTAAACAGAGGAAAATGTACTGAAAGTGGTTAATAATGACATCTGGATGACGGGGTTGTTTCCGGTGTACACAGTCTTCTTAACGTAAAAGAGTAAAGTGCATCTGAGCACTTGTAATTCAGTTCCATTGCTTTCAACACGTACAATCAGGGGGTGGTCCTGTCTATGGCTATGTATGTGAATTACGTGAAGCCGCCTTTTTGGGTGTTCCATTATGGCAACCGCCTGTTCCTTAACCAATCGCAATTCGAAAAAGTTCGTAATGATGTTACGCGGTACAAGCGATTATTTTGTTAGTCAATTTTGTTCCTTACATCGCTAAGTTGCACTACTCTGAGATATTTCTATTGTTTAGAGGCGCATCAACACGAGTCCATAACCTCAAAACGCCTCAGCGCCATGATGGAACACCCAAAAAGCCGGCTTTATCTACGTCACAGCAAGCCATCTCCTGACTATTTCTACCTTCATGCGTACAATACTATCATTATGTCACAGATATATCCTGCATGCTATTGGACCATGAAGAACGTGACTGATTTATAAGTACGTGGGTTATAAGGTAGACTCTTTCTAGCTCAGTAATTGCCTTATCGCCTCTATGCCCAAGGCACTCAACTGTAGTCTTGTCTTTGCCTCGACGACTTGTTTTAACAACGGGTCCTTGAGCGCTTGTAAGTGGTGACATGATATAAAAGCAGAGTAGTGAGGGATTGCCAATGTAGGGGACACAAGAGCACTCCGAGAAAACTCGCCGGAGAACAGCAAACGTTCCCCCACGTTTACCACACGAAAAACATTATTTTGTGGCAGCTACAAAATATTTTGTGAGTAGTTACCTTGCAAAATTTATTTTGTGGAACTCACAAAATAATTTTATTGACACTACTTATATATTGGGGCCACCACAAAATTATTTTGTGGTTACTACAAATTAATTTTGTAGGGAAGACTTTCCACTGAAATATTCTTTCAGCGTACGTACTAAAAGCGGAGACGATCTCGTTGGGAAACAAAGAAGAATCACCGTCGTAAGGTGCGAGCGATTTGACCACTATCAATACCACGAACAGTAGTAATGGATAATATGAGATGTGATAGGGTGAAGCAGTTACGGTAAATAAGCGCGTGGAGGAGGAGAGATGGTTGACTGGAGTTCGAGACAACATTCCAGCTAATAAAAAGGTCAAGAATATTTCCCGCTTGTGAATATCGGGAGTAAGTTAGGCTTGGAGTTAGTATTTCTGTGGTGTTGGCAGCTGTCTAGCCAGTACACCACCACCATTAACTTCACTGCGCGAATAATTAAACTGTCCGTGAAGTAATTTCTCAAGAAATCTTTATGACTCATTAAAACTAAGCCGCTATTACACGCATTGTTCTCAATTGAACAACACCTAAATTGACAAGGAAAGTTCGTGATTGTATGGATTAATTTGAAACTAAGTGTTTTAAAACCTGAGCAACACTTAGGCCTATTTGTCGTGATGGTATCTCCTTTGTAGGTATATCCGTCCTAAGCTTTGTACCATCTGGGAATTATGGAATTTTACACTGAAAGAAAAGTTCTGTTGAAGTTACCATATGTATGTTAAAATAGGGACAACATTCTAGTTTGGCTGTCAGTACCATCTGGATTGTTCCTACAACAATCTGCTGTGTAGAAGTAACAATCTTTTACGTAGAACGAATAAAGAGCATATTTATTTTACAGAACGTATTGTTAGTTATACTGAATACACTGTTGCAGGAACAATCCAGATTGTACTGACAATCAAACTAGAATGTTGACCCTATTTTAACTTAAGTATGGTAACTACTACAATAATTTACTTTCAGTGCATTTGATTATTTTCTGAGCGTTCATTTTATTTCTCTGTAATTTATTCGTATTCCAGATTGTCTGGTGTGTCATATTTTTTCTTTACCTTTTTCCCTCGCTATTTTGCACTGCAACTCTCTCTTCCGTAGGATGTTACTCGGCTAAGACGTTTTCCTTTATCGTCATTAGGTTCAGTTCATTTTTTATTCTTGCTAACGATTTAACTTTCCTTCGTAGTACCATTTTATCTCTCAAGCCTTCCGTGCACTTCTCTTCTTTTTTTTTTTTTTTTCTATGTTGTTGCTTGGAGTACTTACACCGTAGTAGGATTATATTTTACTAGAGGAAGTTCATTGCAGGGCGCACAGAATAAATGTGAACATGGACTACACATAAAGACGAACTTCCTTGATGACAGGGGTGAAGAGTATCTCGAAACTTATTGTTTTCTAGATAAAATAATATTGTACAAAAAATTTCTGAATTTCTCTTTCTAACTCAATCTGTATCGTTAAAATGTTGCATGATATCTTCAGAAGTTTATAATACCGTGCGCTTACTATTAACAGTAAAGTACCCTTCTTGAGTTAACGAAGGTTCCTAGGCCACCAGAGTTTTGCTGGATTTCTAAGAAGACAGGATGAAATTGAACTTCTGCAACGATTTCAGGATTTTAATTAACATTTAAAAAAAAACACATGGTTAAATACATTTGTAAAATATTTAGTTAGATGCGTCAACAGCTGCAGAGATAATTTAAATTGTTTTGTATGACAAACTGCATATTAAATAACAAAAACACTCGTTAATTAGTACAGGGCTGGTGTAGTAATAAATTTGTTTGCAACGTAAAATTGGGACAAATAAAACTCCAAAACACAACCAGCTGACTTTCCTTCAGGGAAAGTGAAACCTTTATCTAACTGAACAAAACGCAATTGATTTCACAACTTCAGTAATATAAAGTTGTAACTCCCATTGGTGTGAATAAAAATAAAGTAAGACGACTATGTACTGCCTACAGCAAGTTCATTAGAGACTGGTAGCAAGCAACTTGGCAGAAATAGAATAGGTGGGCGAGGAATCGACCTTGGTCACTGTTTTAGAACCACGGTCTGGAGCATTTTAATATAACCATGGAGCCCCAACACCTGGATAGCCGAAGTCGGGTATCGAACCCGGGACCTCTCAAATGCTAGTCTAACATGTTACCGTTGCGTCACCTTGCTGGGTTGTTGTGAATAAAGAAAACAATAACATATTAGATAAAACCGAGCCACTTAAGGATACATGGCTATAAATTAAACTATCATGTCCACAGTAGGACGGTACAACTCTTCAGATGTAACTGTAACTACCTTACACTGAAGTTGTAGAGATAACTCACTCTACTTCTGAAGTCATCGTTTGCATCCTCATGGTTATGTTTACATATGCGAGGGAGGGAAAGTCATATTGTGCAAGAATAATACCGTGCATGTGTAAGAATCTTGTGCCTTTCGAGACTGGAAGCATCGATGTCACATCACCATTTCTGCCCTACGCTGACTATGATCAACAACAGTAAGCACAAACCTCACAGGAACGCATTGAATTATTGTTATGTTACATTATTTCTGATCCTGATTTTTAGAGCAGAGTGTCAGGTGGTTATGTAGTCGATCACTCGACAGTGTGTAAAACTGTTAATTACGTCGTGGAATATAGAATTCAGTCACCAGTAGATTCATTTACCCAGTCTCGTGACAGAAATCAGCAATACGACATTGAAAGGCTTACACAGGTTTGTATGCAATTAATAAATTAACGGCTTGGATATTAACACTTTCGTTGAGGGACGAAAGTTTTTAATTATGCCAAGAAAGTGTAAAAAAAATTTAAAAGAAAAAATCATGTTTTGGAAATAGTTTATTTTTTGTTAATATTAAGCAAAAAAACCATTTATGAAGTGTTTACAGTCATTTAGTTTAGTGTTCGACTAAAGTTGCATGTCACAGATAAGATATATTTAGTGTATTCGACTATATTTGAATGTCGCAGTTAAGGAGTTTTAACACAAACACATTAATCAACTTTACTTAATAAATGCATTATGTATTGAGAAATGCGAAATTCGTATATTTATTTTGCAATAGACTAGAGTTCGTAGACCTTTACATATCTGAACACAATCTGTGATGTTCTGGCCATCAACCCTACGTATTGCCATAAACGTACATAACTGCCTTACATGAAATTGATCAATCTACAGTGGAAAATTCAGTTAGTGAGCAAAAGTGTTCCTCACTGCAAACCAAGACTGGTAATGTAAGACGTCTAGAGAACGAACAACAGCTTGCAGTTTCCGTGTGTGAAACACAATGAGGCTAGATGCGAATATACAGTAGGCTATATTCACAGTCGTCCGTCATCCACACTTCTGTATTCCAGTTTAGTGGTTTACAAGTACACATCATATTCTGTCTTCAGATTAGCCCGGCGGGTGATCCGGTGAAGTTTGGTAGCGATCAGATCAACAGAAATTAAGTTTTTGGCTTTTTGCCAATTATGTGTCATATTTACATGCTAATTAATTAAAATAATAATTAATAATACATTAGATAAGTAGGATTGATTCTTGGAAGTGTGCGATACAGTAAAATATTATTGTACTTTTACAGAAAGAACCCTTGGAAACCCAGTAAATTCCTTGTAAAACTACAATGGTAGTCCTTGTAATAAAATACAAAGTATAAGTATGTAAAATTACAAGGACTAGCCTTGTTGCTGTACTTTCAATAAGGAAAAAGTATAAATTTAAATATTTGTTGCACTTCATAAATAACACTGAACTTATTTATCAAATTACTTCTGAATAAAGGACGTATACATGAAATTATTTAAAAAAAAGTACTAAGTTTCGAACCATTATCCCCATCCTTAGAATCTACGCGTTTTACCACTTTTTTTAATTATTTTTAATTTTTTTACTTTGAAAAATGTTTGGTGCAGTGGCGATGCGGAAGCTTCCGCATCATCACTGAACCAAACATTCCCCCTTTAATCTGACGTAATTGGAGTGACCCCAGTACATTTCATGAACCAATTCGTATAGAGACAATTTTTGAGACCCAATGGACAAACACAAATTAACACACAGCCAGACCCGGGAATCGAACCCAGAACTCCCCGCACCAAAGCCGGCCGCTCAACCAACTGAGCCACTGGGGGGTCGGCTCCACAAGACCACTGTGACTTCTGTATAGCTTAGTCTTTATTTATTTGTATGTTTCTAATGTACAATTAGTTTACAAATAATATTATCATTCACTTTATTCCAGGAAAATACTTTTCAGAGGTTGTGTTCACTGCGCAGTTAATTTCCGGCTACACATTTTTTCTCAAAATTTTTGCAAACAAAATAATTTTAACATTATAAACTAATAGTTCTACGCGGAAAATTTCTCAACATTTACAAAAGTTTGTACAACTACGAAGTAGTGCCTTGTCATATTTAACAAAATAATTTACTGTGCAAGAACTGTCGGTATAGGTACAAAGAATTTCTTTGTAGTATTAAAAAGCTTACCTTTGTAACTTCACAAACGAATGATTTTACAAAGAAAATCTTCGTACCTTTACAAGGATTTGTAAAAGTACAAAGGAAATCCTTGTAAATTTTACAAAATTTCTTTAGAGTGTAGCGTTCAATTCTTACTTACTGCTACCCGGGTCGTTAGTTAACAATGACAGAGCACCGCAGAATAAAACCTAAAATGGAAATGTGTAACATTGCTCACGTACACACCGCCCTCAGCGGCGACACCCACATTGAGCGTCAAACATCGTCTCTCTCCAACGTGTCAAGCGATGTACTAGCGTGCAAGACTTCCGCCCATTCATTTTTATATGGGAGTTTCCGTGGTGTTTATCATATCATTATTAGAGACATGCACATTTTGC
The DNA here is from genome assembly GCA_003012365.1 of Medauroidea extradentata. Lineage (NCBI taxonomy): Eukaryota > Metazoa > Arthropoda > Insecta > Phasmatodea > Phasmatidae > Medauroidea > Medauroidea extradentata. Next base: position 56,324 of record PNEQ01116311.1, on the reverse strand, counting down.
GGTATCATTTGGTAGCAAGACTAAACTTTACTTTCCTATACTTAACAGAACATAATCTGCGATTCTATTGGTCACGAAATTTAATGTGTTGTCATTTACGTGTGTTGCGTCTTCACAGAGATTGGCCTCTCTACACTGTAAGCATTCTGCGCGGCAAGTCACGACCACAGACTAAATAGTAATACAGACGTGAAATGACGTGGCGGCTCGTTTGATAATTGCGAACTCTGCCGCTTATTGGCTGCCCGAATCTGTTGATACCTGCCCCGTGTATGTTTGGCTCCTGCATTTTACGTCAGGTTTCCTATTGGTCTGGCTGCCGGCTAGCAGGGCAGCCGCCTTACGCTCATTGGCGGTAGGTATTTCCGCCATGTTGCTGGCCAGGAACGCCATTTTGCTGGCGTGTGTGACTGAGTTCGCCGAACTACCAGCTATTTCACTTCTGTATTCCTAAATATTCTGTGTCACGACAATATCGGCCAGCGGGAGACGTCGAACGAGCCTATAGCCACTTGGAGTCCGTCAATTGTCAGAAAATAACACGAATTTTACATGTCTCTAATAATTTTTTTCGTGAAAATTCTGTAGCATAGTCCGGTACATAATTCTATCCGAGTTTAACACACATCTAGTCAGTTTTTTTTAATACGGCAGTAAGTAACAATTCACTTTACGGACAAACTGTAAGTAGATTTTCGACTTAGGGCCGTATCTATAAACGGCTTTCGAATGACAACCAACTGCTGTCCCCATAGAGAAAACATTGGTGAGCAGATGGTTGTCATTAAAAAGCCGTTTATAGATACGGCCCTTAGTTTTTCGTGAACTACGATCACGAACGAAAAGCTGACATAATTATTTCCAATTCGTTTTGCATACCTTTCTTCAAAAAATTGGAAATAAATAATGCATCAAACACATTTCAATTTTTAACCTTCTCGAAAGAAAAATTAGTATTATGAGATCACCTTCCTGTGTGTATTTTGTGTGTGTGCATAGCGTGTCTGTGTGTGCCTGCGTACCAACCTGTCTGGAAAGTTTTGAGCCAGTGGACAGAATTTCATGAAACTTGGTGAACATATAGTTCTTAGAAGGAAGCTCACGCCATTTTTATGATATCGAAATGGTGGCAATTTGCATAGTTTTTGATTACATGCGATATCTGACGAAATTTTTTAAATATTTATTTAAACTCGAAACACACTAAGTGCTAAGTAAAGTAATGTGGCTCAAATGTATTTTTGTTTAAAGTGTTCTTGCATAAAATGGTGACCGTGTGTACATTTTGGATTACACAAGGTATCTAACAGAATTTCATAAAATTGTTTACGTATATACTTGCTCTTCAGATGACTTCACTTTTAAGTATTTAATTCATTAAGTATTTTTACTATCAACAAATTAACAATTTGGAAAATTTCGATCACGTGATGTATGAGAAACCCCTTTTCTTTAATAATTTCATCGAACTCAGTACAGAAGACGTGGTTGTTCCACTTCTGTCTAGCCGTATGTTCTATGGTGAAACGAAACGACAGAAAATTTGCGTAAACCTGTGCGAGAGGAAAAGAACTACAGCAAAGTTAAAGAAGCATCGGGCATGTAATAACATTTTCTGTAGTAGTAGTTTGGTAGATCTTTAACTTTCAATACTTTAATAACAAAAATATATACATGGGTAATTTCTGGCAACCATGTGATACAACTATACAAAAAAGTTACCACTCTTAAAAAATTTAAATCGGTAAATTTATGGGAAGTGTAGTGTTCCATACGCCGTATTGTTATCAAGTTGCGTGAACATACTTGAAATTTTAATTATGTTCCTTGAAATTTCGTTTGGAAGACAATCGCCGTAGAATTACTTTCCCTTCGCCTTTTAGAACTCTACTTTAAAGTTAGTATGTTTATAAATGTGTGTGACTGTTGAACTCCTAGCAATACTATCACCACACATTAGAAAACACTCTTTGAAGAGAAAAAAAAATTATACATGTCATATGTATTAAATAGAATGATTTAAGGAACCCTTGAATACAGAATTAGGATTTATTTCAAGAATTACGTTCGAAAAATATGAAATGCAATATGAATTATTGATAAGATGCTTTCCAACTCTGACATTACAAAGATAACTAAAAGTCTCTCACTCAAATAATACATACATAGTTGAGCAGTATTTAAATTTTCTAGTAGGTTCTGACTTTGAGGAAAATCTGTATCAGTATTTATATCAAATTCAGCTTTTAAACTGGCTAGCTTATCAGTCGGAGACACACAAACTTTCTTTCTCAAACCTCTGAGTATGGCTTCAACTAAAAAAAAAAAAAATAAAATAAAAAAAAATACAATTTACATTTATAGCTGAACTTCAACGCCAATATTTTCATTTTAAGATGATTACGATCATCAAAGTTCTCAAAAATTTAACGTCTTTAGGTGAATTAATATATTAGAAGAAAGTAGAGTTCTCACAGTTTTACCAAGGCACCACAAGACAAAATATATTGGCTGAATATTTACTGGCTAAAAATTAAAAGTGGCTTGGCTTATAGTAGCAGCCCACGGTGTCTTAATGCTCACTCAAAGAAATATCTGCCTAACTCTATTATTTCCTCGCATCTTCTTAAAAAGGCCTCAAAACATGTTAAAATAAGCTTAGACACCCTCCCTTTGGTGTCCTATTAAATAGGATGGCGGCAGATATGGCACTAAGCCATACTTGGAATCTGCCGTATGTCTTATCGCTTCAGAAGCTAAGGGAGCAAGAAAGAATTATCACTATAGCTTTGGTTTAAAATTTGCCTCTCAGGCCAAGAGGTTTAACTATGTTATACATAGAAGAAGTAAGTCTCATACATGACCACTTCTGAACTGATACCAAAGTAAATTTCATTTTAAAGAAATTACGTTAAATATGTGAGAGATTTCCTAGCATATAAAATTTTCATATATTTATATAATTTTTTTTATACATTTGAAACTTATTTTAACACTAGCTGGGATTAAAATTACCAAAATTAATATTATACATTAATTTAAGTTCATACACATAAAAAATATCTTGAAGTGTTCAAAGAGAAAGATCATTCACAATTAACATTAAAATACTGTAATACTATTACAGCCTTGAAGATGTTTCAAAGAATTTCGTGCGTAAGAAAGTTACTAAATGAAGCGTTTCATTTCAAGTCAATTCCCGTATAGAATAAAGGTACGTCAGATTTAAACTGCGATTAGCTTAACGTATATATTCACCCATTCCCCCGTGCTTTGTTCGGAATCTTAATTTCTCTGTACCTTTATATATTTTCCAAGAGAATTGAACAGGATTTTAAGAAGTCTCCATTTAAAGTTGAGGATCAAAGCCAACTAATACACGGAAAAAATTTCATCCCCAAAATTGCATCCTTAAGGGGTATTGATCCCTACCACCTTGGATTTATCTGTATTTTCTCGATAACTTCTATTCTAGTCGATATATCAAAATTTTTGTCACGACAGGGCATAGATACAAACTTAATCGATTTTCTGTAATTGCTGGAACCATAATATATTTATTATTTTGCAACGGGAAACAGCTGAAAAGAAAAAATTGCTTTATTTACGGGAGCGACTACAGAGGCCAAAAAATTAACAGAAACCATGCCATATGGATTCCAAAAAGTGAATGAAACAATAAACTATGCCTTGTCAGCGTGAAAAAAAACAAAACAATGTGTCTATTCCCTGATTTATAAGAAAAACCTTAAAACCGATCTGACAGGGATCAATCCCCCTTAACCGGTTAGAGGATAGACGAAAAATTATTCGTAATGATTTCAGCGAATCCAAATCAAATATGTTATATACGCGTGAAAATGAGTGTAGAAATATTTTCTCATATTAAATTGCTGAATTAACGTCAACATTCTGATTTATTATTTTCAGGTTGGTTGTTTAAGGGGCCTCGCTACCTGCGCTTCAAATGCGTTGCTGCGAGACTCGACTATACTTTTTTCGACGAAACTATTTAACTTGCATTACATTTGTATACCTACGAAAACAACACAAAACTTTAAACTATATCAGTTTAGTTTTAAAAATCAGCATGTTTATTAGAAACATATTTTCGGCCCCTCGAAATGCCCAAAAATTTATTTTCCAGACAGCCGTAACTGGATAAATATCAACCGAATTAAAAAAAACACAACCATAGGAACAAACGTTAGACTTTGAACTATGCTGCCAACAAATTAAATAATGTGGTCACCGATAAAAGTCCTGCAGGGAAAAGGATAATAGTAAATTACTACACTTCAGCTGAGGGACTTGCGCGGAGAGGTGATAGTTAGAGTTGATTGTTTATCGCGGGTAAACTTGACAGTTTGCTGGCTTTCACAACACGTCCAGCTTACCAGAAGATAACTGGCTTTAGATTGTACTTGCAACTATTATTCTATTTGACCGAGCAAATAAGAAACTCGCTATTGTAATATTTGATGCCTGTTGTTCAGCAAACAGCTACATTGTGGAAGACGGACATCACCTAATCATATGTGTTGCAATTTACTACAGTGTTTTCAAGGGTGTTGGCACACAATATTTACGCGATGTACCATCATCTCTAACCGTAATCTCTAGCGATAATGGATTGCATACGTCGTTTTACAGCAACCTTACCGCTGCTGCCTCACACACACAAACGCGGCCTATTTAGGGAAGTCCTTAAAACGGTTTGTTGCCGGATAACAGTTACAAATTGAGCACATGTCGCACAGTGATATTTTCATTTAGTGCAAAACTTTCTGTTTTGCATAACATTGTTGAAAATCTTCTGTTACGTATCTTGCGGAAAAAAAATCTTATGACTTGTGCTGAACTAAGGTATAAACCAGTCATCCGTGCAGTGTTTGTATTTAATACATGCAGTATGATTTATAAACGATAATGGAGGGAATTACGGCAACAATGCTGTGAGCACAAAGCTTGCAGTCCTCTGGTCGTTTTACACAAACACAGCAATAGAGAAACTATTACTGAGTCGCCACAATCAGGAACAAACTTAGCTGAGCTACAAGAATGGAAACTTCGAAATGAAAATAACTCTTGAATAAACCTATAACACTTCTGCGTAAATAGGAAGGGAAAATCTTGAAATTTAAAACTTGGGTAGACTAAGCTATTACTGAGTAATATAATTTTGATACTGCATGGCAATACAGCGAAGAAATAATATGCAATACATAGTAATATAAATAAACAGAGTATTGATGACAATAGAATAGAAACTCCTATCATTGCTCTAAATTATTACTGAGTCTCCAAATTAAAAAAAAAAATTGCTAAGTGATAGGAATGTGGCTACGACGATGACTATGTAATAATTTCCGTTACTTAGCTGAGCTGCAAGAAAGGAAACTTTAAAATGAAAATAACTCATGTATATGCGTATAACACTTCTGCGTGATTAAGGAGGGAATATCTTGTAATTTAATACTTGGGTATACTAAGATATATATAATTTAGTAATGTAATTTTGATACTGCATTGCAATAAAATGAAGAAATGCATACTAATATAAATAAACAGAATATTTATGAAAATAGAACAGAAACTCCAATCGTTGCTCCAAATGTGATTGCAAGTGCACAGTGTCAGCAAGCAAACATGTTTTACAATACACGACCTTATATCCTGCCCACTTCCATTCATTCACCTAGTATTAGGCTGTTTTGTAAAGAATGAGCCCATTTGAAGATGTTTGTCTAGAAAAACAATTGAAATTTCAATTTGCAGGATACCATTCTTAGAATATAAATAAGGAGTTGGCTGGAATAAAGGTCATAGAGAGAAAATTGTACCGTGAGGTAATGGCAGGTATATGTTTTGGAGAAATTAGTTTTTTTTTTTTTGTTATGTGTCTCTCACATTATTTTCTCTTAGTACAAATAAGTAACACACACACACACACACACACACACACACACATATATATATATATATATATATATATATATATATATTACACAATTTAAAAGTAGTTACTATAAAGACAGTCAAATTTGAAACAGAAATTATTAATAGTATAATGGTACCAGCACAGATAAAAAAAAATCATAACTTGGTGAAGAATTTAGGTATCAGTGCAATCATTTGTAGGTGACTTCTATGGACATAATCGAACAAGATAAATTATTTGAATAAAGAACCGCTTTAGCTTACTAAAGCTTTCATTCCAGCCAACTCTTCAATTGTGGATTTAAGAGAACAAATGCAAATAAACTTGAAAAATACAAAGACTGTTAGGTTTGCGAGGAAGAAGGTAAGAAGTACGGACATAAACAGGACAGGAGGTAGAGGAAGCTGCATTATAAAAGTACCTAAGGATATTGTTGCAGGGTGACTCAGGGTGGAGAAGGCAGGTAGAGGGGTGGCTGAAGGGAGAAGGGCTCTAGAAATGCAGGAAAGGGTATTGAAAGGAGTTAGTTGTGATTGCCAATGTTAGAGTATTTCAGCAGCTGTACGTGGCATTGGAGGTGCGGGAGCTGGAGAATCTGTAAATATGGACAGCGAGGTAGGTGAAGGGCAAATAGAGATGGCAAGGTCAGGCTGGCCTTACTCATAATAGTTTTCAGCAATAAGCTTCATTGACATTGAAGTATAAAAATCTATATATTTTTTACATCCAACTATGACTTTGTGTCCCAATGTGAAACAATTATAAGTATAGTTTTAGTAATAATTTAGATGACAAAAATTTTTTACATTATTCTTTTTGAGAATCGAATCCTAGTTCTGTTTATCCGGGGGGGGGGATCTTAAGTTACATGTATCGAGCTCTCTATGGTATCTTTTAAGGTGAAATAGTCAATTATAATTTTCTCGACAGATAAACATACATACACGTATTAGATTTAATAATTATTTTCTTTGATAATAGAATCTGCACTGAACAGAATTCTATGAAGCTTAACTTCTTTACACAGGATGAAGTTATTTATTACTCAACATCAATGACCATTACATATGCGTCGACAGCTGGGCTGTAGCAAATAACCGTTTTATTTTAAAAGGTTGGATAAAACTCTTTAAAGCAGTTTTTAGAACTTAAACGTAGTACTCTGCAATATTTAAGGCTTTTAAAATCGTGGTAAGCAACCAATATTTTATAGGCCCTATTCATACTCAGTATTAGATTAAAATATATTTTATTTCTAAGAATACAACAACTATATATAGTATTTAATGATAATGGACACTATACTCTGAAATATGGAGTTGTGAATGGTAGTATAGTATTACATTTTATATTAATTGGATCGTTATCTTTTCGTTGTCGCTTGGCACCATGAAAAGATAAACGTACATTAAATTACGGAATAGGGAAATACTATCTAATTGTATTCACTAAGTAATTAATACTTAAAATAATATTTATCAAGGTAGAACATAGAAGATGGCAATATAGTGAGTACAAATAAAATAATTGAATTGCCTGACTGATATGATTTTTGCTTATGGTGTATTACTCTTGAAGAGAATTAAATTTATCATGCAAATAACTTTGATTTAATATATTTATGAATAAAGTTGCTAAGCAAGCTTTAACAGTCTTTAGGGTAATCAAACTACGTGTGTTTGACTTGATTATTTAACAGAAGAAAAGAAAAACCAATTATGATGAAAACTTTAAATTGCTTTAGTTAATTAAAAATGTATGCTTCTACTCATTATATTGCAAAGAGTATCTTTTTTAAAAATAAATTTTACATGATATAGTTTGGAGCAGTAGAATGTCAGTACAACAGTTCGGTTGAATATTGCAGTTCAATTCAATAGAAGTCTCGGGTTGATGGATTCAGATATAAGGAGTCTCGAAGCTGGATATACAATTTCCATTTCTGTTCTTGAAATTCTGCCGAACCAGTTTTCTCGAAAAGCTTAACTTAAGCTTCCTAACCAAAACTCTCAGTTCTGTTGATGTTAATCCTACTCACAATCTTCATAGCACATAGTAATAAATTATGTAATTTTCACCTAATTATATGGTAACGTGCACATCACCTATGATGGTCTTTGTTGAATAAAAGCATGAGAATTCTTTGAATATTAGGTAAAGTTCCTGCTATTTACAATTATTTTAAGTTACAATGTTTTCTTAGTGTTGAAATATTAACAGGTTTTCTAAAGATAATAGAAGACTTTTCCTGTAAGTAAACAGTAACCATTACAAAAAATAAAACACTTGAATAATACATGTGCCTGAAGCAAAACAAAACACTATTTTGTAACATTGTGATTTGTCAGGCAAAATAAGCCCATATTCCTTGAAATGGCATTCATGTCACTCACGTGGAATGTATTGTGTTTACTCCAACATTGTATATATGTCCAATAGCAAATACACTTGAGAGAAAAACCTTACACGGCCTGTACTTAATCATTGTAAAAGACTGCGGCATGCGCACTAGCCGTACCTACACAGATAAGGGAATAAAAATTACGAAAATTACAATTTGTGGGATTGCTTTAACACTCGCATAACTATACTACGTTTCTACCCTGTTGTGAAGTTTTTTACGTGTAAAGTGAAGACTTTGAACTATGTAATAATTATTACTTTAATACGAATGATGCTAAACTGATTCTTTATTATTTAAAATTGTCTTCTACAGTTGACTTTAGGTTATATAATTTACACAAGTAAATTTCACTACTATACTGGCGATGAAAAATCACATAAAGAAGACACCTAACAGATAGTAAGTTGCACCAAGCTGATTAAGTACAGATATTTATCTGTGACATTATACATATTTTATCTTAGATAACGAAACCAGCAGTTTTATGAGTCTAAACATAGAATATTAGACACTTGCGTACTTCAGACAGCTTACATAAACAATCCATCGAGTATACGCAGCTATCATGCGTAAAGCGAGCATACATGAACCTACCTAGCTGTGGTGTGTGTTGGCTGGACAATTTGTAGTCCGCAAAATATTTACACAGTGTCTGGTATTATTCGGTAGTGTATGTTCTATGAGTCGAAATTATTATTTTGTCACATTATAAGGAAGTTTGTGCTTGTACTGTGATTGAAGCATACGCACTGCCATTATTAATTATTTCAGTAACAATACACATGAAGTCACATGGTATAAATACAAAATTTCAATATTTGTGTACTCATCAAATTTATTACGGAATTTCGAATTTAAAATAAATCCGCTCTGCCTGGCAACTGCGGGCAAGCGACGTCTTGGTGTAGGAGCGGCAGTGTGGACATTGAGCATAGAGGTAGCTGCCCGCTCTAGATATAAGGGGAGGGGGAGATAGAGGGGCAGCTGTACTCAAGATGTTAGGTGTACAGGGCCAGCGGGAAACAACTATATGTTGTGAGGAGGGGGTGGAGACTGGCTACCTCGTCAGCTCTGTGTCTGGTCCACACGCCGCTCCAAGATACAGGTCTTCATAGTCACTCTTCTAGCCGCTTGCCCGCTGCACACAGAACATATTCACATTATTACTTTCTACGATGTTAGCAGATATATTTAAAGTTCAACCGTTCTTAAAGTAACATTTCTTCTTATGCTCCTTAGAGATTAAAATCCAATGTGTACTCCAGTACTTGAATAATTCACTTTGCTATGAACAATAACAAAACTTCAGTTTTATGTACTTAAGTTAGCATTATTTAAATTTGAAAATTCAAAAAATATATTTATACACATAAAATTCTAAATAAAATTGGGGGGGGGGGGAGTATTTGTTCCCCCCCCCCCCCCCTGTGGATCCAAACGACACCCCTGTGAACTTGTACGTGCACTCTTAATAAAATCATTAATCAATTTTTAACAATTTGATAGCCGTCATAAGAAAGCCTTTGAACCTCGTGCACAATCTCAAATGACAGTATAGTATCGTTAATTTATATGAAATTGCAACCTCTATGTATAAATGACTCACATTAACTTTTTAAGACAGTTAATAATGTGTAGTCAAAATTTTGCCCCCCCCCCCCACACCGTAAGAACAAAGCAATAGTCAAACTACAGAAAATAACAATACAATCGTCAGAGGATATAAGAAAAGAGTCATCAATGCTGTATATTTCAGTAGCGAATCTTGTTCGTGTACCAATATAAGAGGTAAGCCTGCTCAGCAAAGACAATACACAACTCTGAGATGTCTGTGGGCAAATTAGACTAGTATCTGTTGATATACATATGAGCATGCATGAAAAGAGGAACGAATTATTGCCAAGAACTATATCGGTCACCACGACTCACTTGTATTGGTTGCGTCTGGCAGGCACGTTCATGCCACATGTAGAGTATATGTTAGTCGGATATGACTACCCGATTTAGAACACATACATGCTACGTCACTGATATCTTGTAACTATATATGTTTGTACATCCATAGGCGTGACCTTGTCTAGTCACACATTGTACTCATAATAACTGTCATTGTATTATATCTGGCCTCTGTGATACTTATTTTGTATAAATTGTTATCATGTTTTGCTTTCTCTATGAGACTCATCCAAGGCTAGCTTGCTCAAACTTTAATTAACATTTACAAATTCATGCAGAGGAAGACATTACATTAAGTTTAACATCCATTACCTAAGTCAATCACAGAATAGCAGGGAAAATTTAATAGTGGATTCGTTTACAGTAAAGGAAAGAACATTGCTCAAAACATTTACGTGAGATAATGCTAATAAATAAAATGATATTGTAATACAAGAGAAAATGAAATTTAATGGTTTGTGGCTGTCGACAAGACTGAAGTATATTAAAGCTCAAAAGGAAACCACAAATTGTTCTGGATTTAAGAATCAAAATAGAGGAATTACCAACTAACTACCTCCGGCAAATGTACCGAGAACCATGCGAGAGAGTCGTGCCTTAGTACAGATATCGTATAAATTGTATTTCCAAAACTATATTCTTTCGTTCATGTACTGATGTGCAGGCTGACTCTGTCGCTATAGAAAGAAGTCACAGTACCGTGAACAATCTTCTACTGCATCACTTAAGGTCCTCGTCGTCCGCTCGTCCCAGTTCTCCATCACAAGGATAGACCTCGGAATCTCGATCTATCCTGGTCGTGGGTACAAAATCGAACCTTTCTAGGCTCGCGATGTAGCATAGCTAGTCTTCCCCATGTCCATTCCAGAACTTTTCTTCCACACAATACTCCAAAGCACTCACAAAAATCTCTCCTAGCTATAACCGTCTGCACTTACAATCGATACTAGGTGGTTTCCAAACAAAAATTATATAGAGAAAATGTCAATAGCCATATTAGATTTAAATACAGTTATTTACGTTACTTAGTAACCAAATATTAACATAATATAATAACTATAGCGAGGTATTCAAAGTTAAAAATAAAATTACATCAGCAATATAGACAGGTACATTATACATTACACTGGTCTCTGTGAAATGACAAAAAATAAATACATAAATAAAATAAGTTAACTGAGATTTCAGAATTTATAGGCTAAACGGTGCTACAGTTCTTTTAGCTACGCAAATAGATTTTTCCAAACGTTCATGGTTTTATAGATGTTTGGATAAATGTTAAATTTTTTACTCGAAAGGTAAACAACCATTATCATTTAATCGGAAATTTTTTTCCAAATGTTTTGTCTCGTGTACTAGTTATAAGATAAAGTAGTTGTTAAAATTCATAAAAAACTGAACATTTATTATTTTACAACAATCCATAGTAAACAGTTTGCTTCCCCGGCAGAAATTCCGTAGAGATGTCAATTTAAATTGTCAAGTGTAAATGCAAAGGTAAATTTTTTTGGTTTTAGTAAGTGTTCTGCGTGTTGATTTGAAAACGTAATTTTTTTTATAAATATTTGAAAGATAGAAAGTTTTATAAAGTCATCCTAAATTTTGCATATTTGTTTTCGTTAATAACGTACTTAAGTCCCGAACAAGTCTTGCTAAACAACTTCAGGAATATAATACCAATAAGTTACACTAATGGTTATATAGAAATATTTCTTACTAAAGCACTTGATCAATATGAAAAGTATTTTAAGAAAAATTGTAATAGCCTGTAAGGTATTAACAATACCACAAATTAAAAACATTACTACAGTACCAAGTTTTGAGGTTTCTAACTATTGTGTTTTTGGTAATAAATATGTATTCCAGCTTATATTGTCGTCATTTTAGAACTGAAAGAGAATGCGTAATGTTGGAAACTGAAAGCATTTTAATGCAATGTTTTAGTTTACAATTTTACATATAACGTTTTTGTACCTTAAAGTGCATGTTACATAATTCAGCACGTAAAGCGTTCAGAACTATTAGTATTTCTAAGTCAATTAGCAAAAATAAAAAAACGGCCATTCATGACAATTGTTTTCGCCAACTTCCTGAGGAAAAATTATTCCGGTTTAACGTTTCACTGAACAACAATCTCTGCCGCCGAAATATCTTACACTTAATTCCGGCGCTAGGGATCACGCTTAACAAAGGCATAATACTGAATAAATGTTTATTAATAATGCTGGCAAATATGATTTACAAGGATTGTTGTTTTGCAGTTTTTCTATACTGACTTTCAAGAAGCGTAGATCTCAGTTAAATAATTCAGCGCTTATTTACCTACCATGTCCTCTTAAGACCTTTATACCAAAATACGTTAGGTACTTCTCAGTCATTTACATAAGTTCTCCCAATGCTGCTGCCTTGAAGTCGCTCCACACGCGTTAGTATATTCATTATAGTAAAATGAGTAAAATATCATATCTTTAAAAAATCTTAAGTGATGGCTCCCCTAAAATTTTACTTGTTTTTGTAAGTTTTAATTATACAAATATGTTGTGTTTTGTATACACACGTTGTGACTACGTTTTACTGTAATGAATTTACGTTAACTTTAATAGTTTTCGTATAGTGCCATGTCGAAATATATGAAGATTTGCATAAAAATGTCTTATGAGTTAAAAAAAACTGTCTTACCGAAATAAAACAAAGAACACTGATTAACCGTTTCACGGACTAAGTCAAAATATATGTATAAAAATTGTGGTGATTTTTTTAAAAGTACTAAATTTATAATAAAAAATCACCAGTTTCTTGTGTGTGTGTGTGTGTGTGTCTATATATATATATATATATATATATATATATATATATATATATATATTTACATCGGTTTTTCTGCCTTTCTTGATGCAGTCACGGACACATCTGTGTGAATTATTTAATCTTTGTTAGTCACTTTGTTCCTTTCTAGTATAAAATAATTTTGTGCAAGATTGGACGTTGACATGCCATTGGACAAAATATATGAAAGCTAAATAATTTATAACAGTAAAAAGTCACAATGAATGTCAACAATTCAAACCATATCACGTACAAACATAAAAATTATTAAAACAATAAACAATTTAATTGAATCGCCACTTTAATGTTCCAATTTTGTATACTCGTAATGTTGTGGACTTTGTTTTATTGTATAATTAGTACATTTGTAATTCTTGTCAGGTAATCATGAAATCGTAGGCATATCTACACAAGTAAACGGGTTTAAATTATGACAACAGCAAAAATAATTTAAATTATTTTCGTTCTTGAGTATACTGTGAATCAAATGTTGTTCAAACGTTGCCAGGTAGGTAACCTTCTAATTGAGAGTCCGAAAGGGTAAGTTTGTAGTGTACACGTATCTGCACTGAAACACAAAATACATAATTTAACATGAATTATGCAGATGTTTTGCAGATATAACTTACAGTAATAAATACATTATAAGCCGCAAAACCTTAAACAAGCTTTTGGTTGAAAAGTTTCTGACCAGCAAAATTCTTTACACCCTCCGTAGTTGTGTTTTAAACTAACGCATTATAAAGCTTACTTCAAGTCCTCAGCTGTGTGGTTGTTTAGGTTCTAGTGTAAATCTCTGTATTTAATGTTAACAGTATACTACAGCGCAGCTTAGTTTACCGGGCAAGTAACACCAAGTAAAATATATTGGCAAATGTTTAAAATATCAAAACAATATTAATAGTTTACTAGAGTACATATTTTTTAAGTCTTGCATAGTAATATATTTATGTTGAATTTAATAATGATGCCGATATTGTTAGTAATATAACGTTTTCAGTTTCGAGCCAAAGAAATATTTATGGTATATTCCCATCCCCTGCAAAATAAATGATGTTGGTTAATATGTCAAATAAATGGTTTTATTTTTGTTGTATCAAATGCAGTGATTAGAGACGAACGTTAAGAGTTATAATATGAGGATAAACGAAACCGTAAATCATAGAACACCAAGAATGTCAGCCTGTCTATAGCTGAATTTTCGAACTTGTTCTGAGTGGTCTGGATACTGTGTTTCTTGGAAAAATAACTGTGGATTTGTATAGCTATGTTTCTAGAGCATTTTAATGTAAGCCTAAGTGTCTTCAGGGATAATATACAGTGTATATTGACGAATACACAGAAACTGTCTTAGATACTTTTATGATAAAATTACTGAACTACTATGCCACGTTGTTGGGACTATATTAAACAAAACAATATCTTAAAACACGCCAAAAAAGAAAAACGATAAGATACATACAGTTTAAAATGTACGATATGACAATTAGAGCATAGCATGTAATAAATCGTAAAAAAGAAAGTAAGAAAATTGTTTATCTTTTTAATTACTTACTAATGAACTGTAATCAATTTAATAACGCACACCACATTAAGTTTGGTATTGTTGGGTTTACTTAAAAATTCTTTTAAGTAAGAAGGGTGTAAAAGTATGGCGTACATGCACTTTGACTTAACCATACGGATATCACTATTCTTAAATATATTGAGTATTTGCCCAGTGCTATGTAACATCACTGTTTAACAATATCGCATAAAATTTTTATTTATCCAAACCACGGGAATAAAACACTAAACACTAACAGAAGTCAAATTTAAAAAAATTTTGCTTTGCAAGGTATTATTGCTATGTAAGTTGTCTTTCACGAAAATTTTTACATGACATCATGGCAAAGACCCAACAGTTGATTTCATTAAATTTGCAAACTCTTTGCAGACCAGCTGTACCTCTTAGGATAATGATGCACAGATATACTTATTGTCTTCTCCGGTCAATTAGTAAACAGTTACATATGCAATATCGTAGGTTTTGGCTCGATTGCCAGTAACAGCTGTGTATATAACATGTCGCAAATGTTATTTAACTGCTTTATGTAATGGTGACATCCACATAAATCTCTCTCTCTCTCTCTCTCTCTTTCTCTCTCTCTCTCTCTCTCTCTCTATATATATATATATATATATATATATATATATATATATATGTATCAATTGCTGTTCGTTTGTCTCGCTAAAACTCGAGAACTGCTGATTTTGATTTTGAAATGTTTGCCATAGTCCGTTCAGGGAAGGTTTAAACTGTGAGAAAATATGGAAAAATTGCGAGGAAGATAGTAAAAAAACAATATTTTAATATTTTGTTGGTTATCATTGTTGGTTTGATGGTTGTCATTGTTGGCTTGTTCCACGTATTTACATAAATCCGTGATACGTTCAGAAATTTTTATTGTTGTCGTCCTTTGGATTGTAAATAAAAAAAACTTTATTTTGCTATTTCACACACACACACACACACAATATCTGTTTTGTTGGAATGAAAAAAAAAAGTAGGTTGTTGAATGTTTATATTTCAGTTGTCTGTCGAACGTCATACAAAAGGTTTTAAAGTTAACTGTCATTCTGTAACCATTATCAAAATCTTCTATCATCAGTTTGTCAGTGCGTGAGAACTTTATTTACGGTTATTGTTTTAAAATGCAGAGGAAAGGACGAGCTGACATAGGTCGTCGAAGTTAGTCAAATGTGCGACGAGCTGCCTCACGTGCAAACCGCTCTGATGTCCAGCGAGAGACAGATAATTGTAACATTCGTATTGCTATGGCAGGATTGCGTTCTACAGTGAATAATAATGAAGTAGACAGGCTATGCTGCTGGCTTTCTTCGATCATTTCTATTTCTTTAAACTTATCGGGGGTTGTATTTAAATCTGGAAAACTTTCTTCATCCGAGATTTATGACATTAATGAAGTGACGAATTTTTTATTTAATGTTAATGTACTTCAATTAATTTTTCTGTAGTTTAGCCCTATAAATGCATTTTGTTCGGCTTAAGCATTGACCACATTTTACGCAAAAATTGAAGCAATCTGCGGTTATTGTTTTACATTCAGCACAACGTAACAGATAGTTACAACAATTAGGACATGAACTTCAGTTGTCCTGCCGCTCGATCCACTTTTTGCAAAACGGGTAATGTATAGCTATTTAATAATCTAAGAACTATTTAGATTTTTTTTTCAAATAACTGTTAGACTCAGTGTTATGTTTTCAAAGTTTTTTGATGACAATAAAGAGTAGAAAACGGAACTAAAATAAAACTTTACCTAACAACAATGTTGTCATAACAAAAAAAGGTGCTTGGTGTATCTCATTCTTTCAATATTTATGACTGTAGGGACTTAGGTGGCTAAAAAGCTTTGTAAATCACCTTTAAAATACTGTAATTATTATTAAGCATATCCAATAGTTAAAATGAGTATATATCAGTCTTTCATGAAGTATTATTAGTGTTGCCCGCTAAAAATCTATGGTTTCCTTTATTATTTTGTACTTTTTATTGCCAGACTTAAGAGTATAATAACCAATGAAAATGGCAATGCCTGACATTATCGATAAAAATTTTCAGCCATTTTAGCGAAGGGAGAGTTTTAATGTCGTTAGGACAGGTGATACGAAGTTCACCGGGTCATCTAGTTTGTAATGTTTTCTTTTTCAGCGTTACTTACACATCTGGAGAACGTCATGTAAATTTCTGTCTGGCAAATATTTATTAGTAGAGACCTGAAAAAAATCGCGTTTTATTTTGGCCCCAAGCTATAATTCCATCAACTGTAAGTTCGTGCCACTTTCACAATTGGCCAGTGACTTATTTGACACTTCCTGGAAGTCGCTTAGCCAATAGTACAGAAGCAAGTAATCGCAGACCCATATCACTTTGTCATAGAGCAGCCAGTGAGCAGATAATGTCTGCTTGAATACACAGTTGTTCTTGCAGGCTAGCCTAAAGGTCAGTGAACCCATGAATTTTTCCCGTTTCTATTTATTAGGTGTAAAGTTTTGAAGACAATAGCCGACAATTTACGAAAGCAATTAGACTATGCTCGTAACAGTACTAGCAGCTATTTTCTTGCATATTTGTAAATGTCTACGTGGATAGTGTTCCAGATTTATCTCACATTACAAATACCATCTCTCTAGACGTAACAGTTTACAAAAGTCAGGCCAACGCTTCTACAGTTATCTTTGTCGCCAGTTGATACATGTATACGTTGCCAGTCATATCAGTTCTCTAGCGTTATTTATTCATAAATGACAGTTAACCATTCTGACTTGGGTAATGGTGAACAACTACGCTGACATATATTTTACCCGCTGACTGGTTGGTTCGTATTATTCTCAAATGTATCCGAAGTCTACTTGGAACATTATGAAAAATTAAAAACATAAATCATGGTGAGGTATAATTGGACTCATTATTGTTGACTATTGTTGAAGTATTAGGCTGAGCCCAACTTGAACTAAGCAGTGCTATAAGTTGGCAGCTCGAAAACTTCCATATCATAATTAGAATTTATACGAGGTGCGGTGTTTTTTTATATGATGAACTGCCAATTATTCAATGAATCAATCGTATTGATGCTATTTATGAACTCACCTTGTAGGTGAACATTCGTGCGAAATGTGTTTTGAAACTTAGTCTGTGGCAACTCAAGAGAGAAGTATCCATCCTTGAAATATGAGTTTATATACTTACTTTTCCAAAATGTCCAAAAAGACGTTTGGCATTTTTCAGTGTTTTCAAGATGTAGAACAAACGGAAGATTAGCATTAAGCCTCCCCCCCTTTTTTCCACAACACCCTGAAAACATAAACCAAAGGTTTTAGCCTATTTGATGCGACAACAGTACCCAATACGAACTACTTATCAATAAAGAGCTCTTAACGCCAAAAAGCATTTTACTGTACAACAGTACTTAACTGGGTTTGAAAACCGTACCAAATGGCCACATGTTATGTAGGCGAACATTTGTAATAAATTATGCAATTTAAGAGCAGTCACCTTAATTTTTTGTATGTAGATGGATGGTTTAACGGGTGGATTTTTCGTATAGTATAGAAAAATGTTTACTATTATCGTTTTTATTCATCGTCGTTTCCGGTACATTCCAAAAATTAGAAATATAACTGGAATTAAGAGGGCAGATATTTCACGAGTTGAGCAAGGTTAAAATCTATATTTCAAATTCTTCGCCTTTTTCAAAAGGATACAACTCCCAATGAACTTATCTAACTGTCATACTTGATACTATCTAATATGCATTTCTGTCTCATTGAAATAAGCCACATAAACGACTCATCGAAAATACCACTTACAACTTTTCTTTATTGAATTCTGAAAATAACCTTCCTAATGTTGCGTATGTCTGAAGGTACAACTCTTTAAAAATTACACGCACCGTAACTTTATTCAGCTGTTTTAGCAGTAGCGTTTTATGTCGGGCAGTTTGTAAGTGTACTCTTTGAATACATAAAGATTTTTGTTATGGACATAACTACACATTTCAAGGAATTTAACTAGCCATATTTAGTCAGATTTACATTAAATGTTATACAATTAAGAGTTGTGTAGATTAATAATGCATAATCGTACTATGTGAAAAAGAAAATATATTTTCAAATATGAAATTACTGTTGACTGATTTCGTTATTTAATGTATTTCTAGGCGACAGACAAATTGCCAATGCAACGCAGCAGCATGTTAATATCGAAACAGAATTAACTGTAAGGTGATAAACATTTACGATAAACATGCTTTTTTTAGACAACGGCTGTAAAACGAATTTAACTTGTTGAATTTA
Organism: Medauroidea extradentata; assembly: GCA_003012365.1. Lineage (NCBI taxonomy): Eukaryota > Metazoa > Arthropoda > Insecta > Phasmatodea > Phasmatidae > Medauroidea > Medauroidea extradentata. Next base: position 37,338 of record PNEQ01116311.1, on the reverse strand, counting down.
GTTGTTATATTCGTTGATTACGGGATGTGGTGTGGCATATGTGTAACCATGTCAGTGTGGGTAAGGTGAAACTGAGAAATTGGTATGTGGATAAACATATCTGGCATCTGACTCCAGACAGCAGCATGTTTAACCTACGTTTTTCCAGACACTACCCTTAATTGTACTGCAGTACCAGAAACTTCATAGTTTATGCTTTCATTAGACATAACTTGATAATATTTTAATTTTTAAAGGCAACTTTTGTTCGTAAAGTCAACGAAATCATTGGCTTGGCATATCATTAATATTTAAAATGTTCTTAATCACTATGTCTTTCTCTCTCAGGAATTTCGTCATTAACACTAATTTTCGTTCACTTCTGTAGGAGAGAATAAAAACAGGATGTTCAGATAACAGTGTGACCGTTATGTGTGTATGTATACGTGAAAAAAATATATATATAATACCTTGAATATTGATGACTGGCGGCGTTTCAGCAGGCAAATGAAGTGTCCTACAGGAAGCAACAAAGATGTTACTTACAGTAACTTCCGTTTAATGACAAGTCAGACAGGTTCCTATGAAGAACAAAGATGGTGTTAAATATATTGGTAAAAATTGCTACCAACACCACCCAATATTGTTACGTCACTATAGAAAAATATACTGTCATTTCGCAAAGATTTTTAAAAAATAGGTAAGAAACATAGTAACGACAATCTTTAGACTAATACACATTAGATAAGTCTTAGTCAGTAAAGTCAAAACTGCATATCGATGTTTTGTTGTTAGAAATTAAAATATATTAAAATATTCTATATTTAACGTGTTTCAGAAACAATACTGCGCAACAATGACATTTAAAAAACGACGATTTTCCCAAAACGAATAAATCTGAAGCACCAAACAAGGCAGAAATTATTTTTATATTTTCTAGTAATGTGAAAAAGTTGTGAAGTATATCTTCTTGTGTAAAATGTGTTAAATGTGGTGATTTGTTTATTACATAGCCTAAGCTAAATACAGATTACCGTTAATTTTATCAATTTTAAACTATAATGTATATATAATAGGAGTAAAATCAATATGAAACTAAAATTTTACACTTGTTTTATTTTCAATAAAACACATGTTCACAAAGAAAACTATATTAAGCAAATTACTTAAATTCTAATGGAAACTTCACAAAAAATCCAAGTACATTACTTAGTTTTAAGAACTTCTTATCTCGATAATCCTAAGTGACTCTACGCCTTGAGGGTTAGTAAAACACAGAAATGTTAATATTTTACATGTTTTAAAAAGTGTCAGGGCAGTACTGCTTAGAGATTAGGAACTGCAAAATAATCTAAACAAACAATAAATGTTTGACAGATTAAACACTTGCACCAATTGTGACCTTACCAAAATTTTGAAGTGATTATTTCCGTATATTAAGGGAAAAATTGTTTTGTGATTTTTTAAAGGTTATACTTCATATTTTCTACATGCACTTTGCTTACACAAACAATAAAATTTACGTTATTTACGCTGGCAACAAGCATATAGAACTGTATGTGAACACAGAACTTTCTTTTTATGTATATACAAGTTAATGCGCAACAATGTTTTCTTGTTAATATGTTATTGGGAGAAAAAGGAAGACGTTGCAAATTTAACAATACGTGCACAAAGAAACACCAATGTCGCAAATCTTGTCCGTTATGTATGTAATAAACTTTTAGGAAACATGAAAAAAACGGTCTGAAAGTGTTTATTTAGTACCCTAAGCCCTCAGAGTACTAACGACAATATCAAGCCTGAATGTTACATTATAACTAATTATAAAAAAACACAAATTTGTAAAATATTAATAGCAGTTTGTAAACCGCGGTATACTACTCTCGTTTACCAAAGAATGATAAAGTACAAATTTACAATAATATGGCTTAACTCACTGGATATGTCCAACTGTGGCTAACGAGAATGGATTATAGGTTCTTGAAATACACTGTTTCGTTTGTGATCTCAAGACACATCCTCAGTTTATTTCTCTATTGTTAGAATTTCAATATTGGTAGGTGTGTATGTAGTTGGGCTTCACTTCTTGTTGACAGCGTTGTTTTTAGTGGCACGACTATAAGTTTGGACAGACAAGAAACAGGAAGTCATGTGGTTTTGTTCTATGTGCAAGGACATTCTAACATTCGCCCGAATTGACTAAAAAAAACATTGCTAACTTAAGTCAGGAATACTGTAGGGCCTATGGGAAATAATGTCTCAACCATCGTAACGCCATTCCAAGTTATGGTGAAATGAACTTAATGCAGGTTCTCGTTGGGTGTATTCAAGTTAAAACATATACAATATGACAATAATATTACATTCCTTCATCCGCACATACCCTTTGACTACAAGGCATAGATAACAGTTCTAGACATATTTAAGCTATGAAGTATATGATGACGACATTGTTTAATGTTTAATTTACTCTGGTTGTTGCTGCTAGAAGAACGAGACACAGCTGTAATAATTATTTTAAACTATCTTGTTAGTATAAATGACGCTGTTCAGAGGGATTGCGTGTTTACCAGGGTGGGCATGGGCAGGTTAAGTTCCGTTACACTCTCTAATATGGGCGGGTAGAGAGGTAGCAGGGAGAGCTGCAGTCAATCTGGCTGCTTCACAGAGACAATGTTCTTCCGAAGGTTGCTAGCCTCCTGCACACATACACCATTATGAGTAAGATATTCAGCGTGTCCTGTTAATAAATATGCAACTTGTGATTTACTGCAACCGTAACATAAACATTAACATCAGATATCATTATTAAAATAATATAAATTTATGTTCGAAACTCGAAATCACTCAGTTTAGTGAGTTGGATACGAAAAGGTACATTGATGAAATGTTTTCGTAGCTGAAATGGAAATACGAGTAGTTAAGACTCGTGTGACAAAACTAAATAATATGTTAAGTATGTGAATATCTGGATGCCATACATTTTATTTACAAAGATTCAACATAAGCGTTTCGTATTTACGAGGTAATCAAAATGTTCAAAATTGGGGGACAGTTTTTTTTTTTTTGTTTCATGTATTCAATCATTTTAGTTATCAGTTCTTTTCTTTTATTTTTGTTCGGGTTTTACACCTCCTTGATTATTCAGATTCTTGTATACCGCTAGGCATGGGTTCTAAATATTGTCTGAAGGATAATAGGAGACAATTAGTGCCTTTAAGACATATTTAAAACACAGCTGATTAACAGCTTCCGAACAAAAGAACATTAATATTACAATAAATATTCAGTGCTTGAGTAAAATTTTTATGAGTTGATACTACTACCACAGAGCCGCTTTAATGACTATATTTGAATAATGAACAATATGAGTTGGATGTTAACATTCATAGATGAATAAGGTGAATACAAAATGTGTTACACGTAGATTATCATTTTAATTGTTGTAACATATGTGTATATAACAAGGAGGACTTTGCGGAAATCAACCTAAACAATGTACTGAAATATCGAATTGTAAAGAATCACAATTTTTTAACGTGGCATGTTTTTTCTTTTAAGACGTTGATGTTAAATAATTTGAAAACCCTATAATGACAAGAGATGTTAATTTGGTCGCTTGCAGTCGCGCCATAACAGTTGGCGAATAGAGACGAGAGAATGGATATAAGACAGAAGTTGTGACGGCAATGACACACGCTATTCAACACAAACTTGTAGTCCAAGTGATACACTGCTGCTGTGTCTTGCAAGTAAACTGGGTACAATAAAACTGGAATAATACTAAGGACATACTGATAAATAGTATTGTTATCTTAAAAAAACTGTTATTTTGTGGTAGATAGATTATACAAAGGATAAGCATCGCATGGTATATTTCCTGGAAAACAGTAAAATGTGCTCGATGAATATTCTAAGAACGTCTAAACTGTAATAAAAATTCAAAGGATGAAATTAACTGTCACAGCACGAAATGTTGGTACTTGTCCGTTTTAGAGTTGTAACATTTTTAAACACAATTGCTTAAATTTTATTTATATTTTATTTCCTATCCGCTGGTCCTGTTGGTCTTGTCATACATATATTAGAAATTATGTATTCTTGCTGAGAAATCATCGAAATTAGGGGAACTACTAAATATAACATGAACCAACTACTTGAAATTCACGTCAGCATTTTTTTAGTACATAAAGTACAGTTAATCAATTAAGAGTAAAAATTTGGAAACTATTCGTCAGATATATCACGTGAAAAAAATAAATTCGAAAAACAACCACATTTAAAAACTGAAAACAGTACGAAAAATATAACACTGAAGTCGTTGCATTAGGCACGACGTAGGCACAGAGTTAGAGGAAGTTCTGGAATAATGGTTTATATTATCTGATAAAGAAATTTTCAAATGCCGTCACTGTGTAACTTTTACTGTAAATTAACAAAATACATTAAAGGCAATGTCATATAACTAGGAACTCAAAGTTTAATGAAATTCTCTAAAATAGTTATTTAGATGACTCATGTGATTCAAAAATATTAAAATGAAGACCTTCCGACAATATTATAAAAAATCTATATGAATATTGATTTTGCCAGATTCTGAAAGCAGGTCCTCAAATATATTGCGTTATCATAATAGGCACAAATGCCTACCGTTTAGAAAAATACAAACTGGCATTAAAAAATACTAAAAGACTATATACTAGTACTGAGTATGAAGAGGTTCACAAGAAACGTAATGTAAATATTTAGTAGAGTAAAATTATGTTCAAACAACCTCCAGTTTGAAAATACGAGCATATAATTAACAAAAAAATTTAAGTAGGCAAATCTAATAAATATTTTGCAACAATTTTGTTGTAATACTGAAAAAAAAATTCATTTGATGATAAGGGTTCGAAAAAATGTTAAAATAACTGCCAATTAGAAAATAAAGGAAATTACGAAATAACGTTAAAATCGTGATTTTTATTACATGTAGTACTAAATATGGAAAAGAATTTACTCAGATGTTATGTGATGAAAATATATAATATTCGCCACTTTGAGTATTTAAACACTGGATAATCCAAATACTCGAACTAAATCAGCTTACTTAGTAACTATGAGAATATTCGGAAAGAATTTTTCTCAATATATTGTGCTAAAAATATAAAACAGCTGTCATTTTTATATATTAACAGATAATAAACGAAATGCACAAATGCCACGCTAGCCTAGATTGTGGTACGTTCTATGTATGTTAGAAGTTTTATACGATATACGGAAAAATATATTCTCTGATATTTAATTACAGTTTAAAAAAATACAAATCGCCTCCATTTTGAAAAAAAATTGCAATAGGATTAAATAAATATGAAAAAGTGAAGTCTTACGTGTAAAAAGATTGATAACATGCGGACAAATGTTCCATGCTAAATATTAAAAAGATGGTAACCGTTTTAAAAATAACATAGAATAAATAAAATACACAAAAGTCAAGTCATCTTATTGTGTAGCATAGTTGTAGTAAGTTCGATGAAATAAGGAATAATTATCTTTCCGGCATACCATACTATGCTAAAAAAACTATTTTCAAGCAATTTTGAGTTTTGGATACAGGATGAACGGAAACACAAAATTCATTTCAATTTATTATGTTATATGTGTGTGCCATTTTTGATGAAATTCGGAACTATTTTTCCACGGATATGTGACATTGTACCAAAAATATTAAAAATACTGCAACTACGGATAGATCAATGTTGTATTAACGAAGTACACAAATGTCAAATCAGCTATGTATTTTGCCTGTGTGTATAAAGTAAGAAGAAATTCGGAATGAGTACTTTCTGAGATATTTTGTATTATGCTAAAACACCAACATGGAAGCCGTTTTTATATATGTACATATAGTTAACAAACTTAATAAGTCAGCTTGGTATACAGTGTAGTGTTGACATTAAAAAAAATCTTCAAGTATATCATATTAAGCTGGATATTACAAACGGCCGCCAGTTTGGAAATACGAACAATAAATGAAAGGAATACCCTAAAGTCAAGTAAGCATAATGTGTAATAAGATTGACGAAATTCTAATAATATTTTCTCAGGTATGTCATATTATACAAACATATAATAGTGCTAGCCATTTTTAAATATGAACACGTGATAAGCAAAGTATACACGTATCCAACCCGCTTTGTATGTAGTAGATTTGTAACAAGTTTGATATATTTCGAAAAAGTGTTTCTCCAGATGTGACAGTATGTTAAAATTATAAACATTATTGACACTTTGGAAATGTAGCCACTTTATGACCCAAATACGTAAGAAACCAATCATATCCGAGGTACTTTATTTGTTTTGAGTTTGGTAAAATCATAACCTACAGTTAATTGATAATTAGGTTTTCTCAAAATACATTAAACTAGCTTTCACCCGCGGCTTCGCTCGCGTTGATGACATTAAATAAGTGTCTAAGATCTTTAAAAAAATTAGCCGCGGCTTTGATCGCGTATAATTTGTGCCTGTAAAAGACGCTACATGTGAACCACTTGGGAAGTTAACTTAGTACGCCTCGGTTCCTCACAGTCGCACTTGCGTTAAAGCCTTCTAAGTTGTTATGTTCCTGGGACCTGCGGCCGCCCGATTGCCGTGTCAGCGGAGATATCGAAGAATAGATACCGCGAAAATATTCTCCGTGTTCAGTCGTGAAATCATAACAAACAAACTCACATTCGCATTTGTAATATTAAAAGCAAGGATTAGTATGTATAGTATTAGTATAATTAGTAATTATAAAATAATAAATGGTAAATTATTAATTAGTATAAGTATAATTTCCATAAAACATTTTCATCTTATATTTTACCCCCTTCAAGTTTCATTTTCGCGGTAAAAAGTAGCCCATGTTCTTCTCCAAGGTCCAATCTACCTCTGTACCAACTTTGATCAAAATTGGTTGAGTGGTTTAATCGTGAAAGCGTAACAAACAAGAAAACTTACATTCGTATTTATAATAGTAAAGGATGGTCGCAATGGAAAACATGATCACGGCATAAACGAAATATTAAAAAGTCGTATTTATATATGTGTACATTATTTGATAAACTTCAAATTATTTTTGGCGGGTCCACACACACACACCTATAGGCTACACACCTTCACGCACCCACATACACACATATATACACATACTCTTCTTCACACATAACACATACACATATAGGCTACTCCTATACACATTCACACATATACACACAAACATAGACGGGAACTTGAACTCATAAGCCATCTTTTCTTCGGGAAAATTGTTGAAAAGCTGCGACTTTGAAAGCTTGCGGAACAAAGAATTGATTTTCAGATTCGGTTGTAAATTCTAAGAAACCGTAAGTTTTCAGTAATATGAAGTCTGTAACAATAATGTTATTCTTTTAAGACATTAACTTAAATGAAAGTTAAGAATAAATTTGAACGTCAGTATCTAGCACGTACAGCATAAATTAGAATAGGCCTACAATAATTTTGTGACTGTGATTTTCTTGAGGCGTTCTGAAAACAAGCATTTAAGTTTGCTATTTAGCCTATCCTTTACATAATTTTGGAAGATAAAACATTATATAAACACTATTAATTGTTTGTGCAGTACACAATACACAAATATTTACACTGTTTGGATATCGCAGTAAACATTTTCTTTTCCGAATTACAGTATGAAATTAACAGCAATTTTAAAACTAATCTGACTAAACTTTTGCTATAAATTGTACAATGACGGGATTACACCTTGTTATTTAATGATAAGAAAATAATGTGGAATTAGTCTTAAAAATATTTCTTTCCTTCTGTATTATTTTGCTGTGTACTACAGTGTCCGTGTGTTTTATTTAAACATCATGATGGACTTAGAACTACTCAAAAAGAAAAACGAAATAATGTATTAGTGAGAATTAGCTAAATAAAATAAAGATTATGTAAAAAAGGAGAAATACTTGCCTGATGTTTTGTTTGTTCCACTGAGGTATAGGATCCAATATTCTCAAAATTTATGAAGTAGCTTTACATGATTACCATATTTTATTAATTATTAACATTTCGGTGTAATTTGACCAAGATTATCTTAGTTACTCCTACTTATGGCTAAAGCTAGGTATGTGCTTATAAAATAAGTGGTTTTAGTAACAAATTAAATATTTTAAACACATAATTAATACAATTTTTTGTTTTGAGAAATGACTCGCACTATGTACCGTGATTAAGAAACAGTTTTTTGACTAGAAAGGTGGTACATTTATTTATCACAGTTCATTTCAATGTTGACATAACTGTACAGTTACAGATGAATTTGATTAGTAATAGTTTTTTTAATGACTAGCTTATTTGTCTTGCATACGACGTATATCGCATTTGCATTACTTTTGACTTTTCTCTAATACATAATCATAAGAGGGAGTGTCAAATACTCAATAGCTGGAGTATCTGAGTTAGAAAAGACGGTAGTTGAAGAAAATAGTGATAATACCTACCTTTTCTGACGACTTGTTCTTCGGCCGCATATGCAACGAAACACCCTTCCAAAGTTTTTTTTTAAAACTCGTTTCCAGATTCTTGCCCTGCGGAGACACGTACAAATACATTCAAGTTACTGCACTCCCTGCATACAGAACTGCCAACCTTCTGTCAGTTTTTTTCTGACATGCATACTCATCAACCTTGCTGTGACGCGATATTTAGGGCTATAGGCATACACAAGCTATTTTCCCTCAAAAAGCGAATCTACTACTTTACTAGTCCACTTATCTTTACACAAATTTAAATTCGACTTAAATATATTTAAAAAGAAGAATTATTTGGCAATTTGTATGTTGATAATAACTTTTTGTGTGTGATTATTAGTACTTTCATTTTCCTATAATTATTAAATAAATTTTTAATGTTACAAAAAGAACAGACATATATTAACTTTCAATGAAAATCTTATGTATTAGTAATTTAGAAATAGTAAGTACCTTGCCTTATAAATTACCGTAAACCGGGGTTACTTTGACCTAGCGTGGTAACATTGACAACTCAACATTTTGGTTTTTATGTTATTTATTGACGTAAGTTTCAAGTCTCCTTATTTCTGGTATTGCGTACCTAGAGCTAGATGCCTTCAATTTAAATTTACTTTATATACTTCCTACATTACTTTAGAGCTTTCAAAGATTATGATCAATAAAAACATTGAATAAATATAAAACTTTAACACTTCTTATTTTTTTATAATTAAAAAATTTCATTTACCTTTTTTGAAACGTATTTATGCATTACTCTTCTGTTAATTGATAATTATTTAGAGTCTCTTCGACACAAACATGTTCTTTGCGTTGTAAGAGGCAAAGCAAAATAAATGTAAAAATTGCAATAAATTCTTAAGTCTTTTTGTTTCAAGACAACCTTTAATACATGCATACCTACTTCAAACTTAACCTCAATCAATATAAAATACACTATGTATTTTGAAGAGTTTGCAAGACATTGGGAAGCAAACAAAACACAGTCAAGTTCGAATAATCCTTAAAACCCCTTAAGACAGCTGTACATCAGCAAGAAAAAGGAAATAAAAAAATTTAAAAATTTTTTAAAAAATTCACAAAAATTAATTTTTTTTACTTTTGAGAAAATTTTTATTGCCTAAAATATATTTCTTTTTAATTTGTTTAAAACTTTTAATATTTTTAGCAAACACAATAAGAAGAAAACCTAACACAAAAGGGGTTAAATTACGTAATAGCCATATCCCGTAGCCTATGTGTGTCCCAGGCGAGATAAAATGATTACGATAGCCTGCTTTGATCAATATTATCCGATGATCCATCTAAAACACTTATAACTCCTTTTTACCCTCTTAAAGACCAAATGTTTAAGACTTGCAAAAGTTCTAATGGGAACCTACACACAATATTTCACTTTCTTAGGTGTTGCAGTTTGGGCTGTGACTTGATATGTTAGTCAGCCAATAATCCTATTTATGTATGATATGTGTAACTACACATTTATACAATCTGAACTACGGAAAAGAAAATGTAACAAAAGTTATTTATAAATATTGTTGAAAATGACTAATGCAAATGACAATGCGAATATCATCTATTTGTTATGTGGATTACTTTTACATCACCTCTTTGAATTGCTTGCTGCTCTGATGAAATGTTCTTTTATCGCGATATTTTTTATCGAGTTCCTATGATCGGTTGGTAGTGAGGTCCTGCTCTGCTTCAATGTTAATTAAAAATAGTTACCGGTTGAAATATCAAGCTAAAGACTTTTGATATTTGTTTCACGAGCATTACTTCTTTAGCAGCTTCGGTTAATGACTTTGTACTCATAACTCCTCTCTCTCTCTCTCTCTCTCTCCCCCTCTCATTTTGAATCTTGTAAGTAGAATATTTTTTTTCCTTCTGCAAGGTGTCAAAGCGTCAAGATCTGGAACACGTAAGCCTAACTGTGTCTCTACCACAGTCTTGGTACGGCTTGGTTAAATTGACTTGGCTTTTGATTCCGTTTTTCGTTCCCTCTATATTCGTGTTTTCAACACAGCAGTGACTTAATATATTGAGAATAATTTTACATATTTGAGAAGATATTATTTTAATTGTATCAAACTTTGTACACATACTTAGCATACTGGTTTGACCTTTGTGTATTTCGTTTATAATGTGTGCATTTTTACTATGGCGGCCGTTTTCATACTTTTACCACAATATTAAATGTTTGAGGGATTATTTTTCTGAAGTTCATTAATCGCGTATATTACTTAGTAAGCTGATTAATTTAGTGTATTTCGTCTACGTCAACGATTTTAACTTTCAGGGTTAATTTCCACCCACATTAAGGAAAGTAGACTGACATTTATATCAAATATTATTTTAAATTTTTAACTTTTTAGTACTATTAAGAGTGAAATTTTTGTATGAAAACATTGTAGAAAAATAATAATTCACTAAAAAGAAAAGAATAAGAAACTTGTAACTTTAAATTTTATCGCGAACCGCCCATACCCTAAATTGTAACCGCATGTGGCCTGCGCATATTTCAGAAATTTAAACATGTTACTTAATTCTTATTTGAACATGTTACTTATTTCTTATTTGCACATGTTACTTAATTCTTATTTGAACATGTTACTTATTTCCTGTTTGAACATGTTACTTTTGTTGTTCATTAATCTTGTCACACATATTATCCTTAGTTGACTGGGCATTTGTGTATGTCATTCATCCTATGGTCATGTTTTGAAAACGGCGGCAGTTTTTTTTATCTTCAAGTTAGAGGATAGGGCATCTCAGACAAATTTTTCCTGAATTTTATTATACCGAGTACGCATATATTACTTATTACTGTTCGAGGAAATGAAAAACAGCCAATATATTATTATATAATTTTAAAATAAAGTAGAAAATACGCAGTATTTTTTAGCCAGCAGAACGGAGAAAAATAATATTAGATATTTATAACTTCCTGTCTGTGTGTGTGTGTTTTCTTAGGTGTGTGTGTACCCCTGTACCCCTCCCTCTTGATCTTACAACTTGGCACATTTATAGTTGTTAGTACGGATACGTGTCTTTTCTATGTATTTTCTTCATGCCGTTTGTATAAATTCAAAACTTAAGCAACAAAGAGATAATTGAGGAACAATTTTTACAATTAGTTAAAATTCGACACACATTTAATTCTAAGTAAAGTAACTTGGCTTTTAAGTGTTTGTTTAACGCATTCATATCGTCAAAATGACGAATATACAATTTATTTCCAGAGTTTCTCGAATTTGGTACAACGATAGTAACTTGTAAGACTGTTATGGAGTGTTTTTACTTTGTTCACGCAGTGTTATTATTTACAAAACGACAATTTAAAAATGTGTGGTCACATGAAGTATCTGAGAAAACTTATTTTTTTTATTCGTATATTCACAGAACTTGAAACAAAAGCTATATACTACTTAGTAAAGTGACTTGACAAGACTGTGACAAAACTATAAAACTACAAAAGGGAATTACCACGCATATAAAGTTTAAACCGGCAATTTTCCTGGGTGTGTAGTATCCCATATTCCGTTTCATTATTAAGTTACGTGAAAACACTTCGAATTTTAATTGCCTTGAAATTGCATTTGGTAGGCAATCTCCGTGGAATTACCTTCGCTTCGTCTTAAAAGCTTTATTGAAGAATTTCGGGTTTGAAAGTTAATAAAGGTCAATTTAACTTAAGTGCCCATATCCAATAAATAGCTGAGATAATTCAAGTGTGGCTGTGATTTACGTTTCTATTTCGCCCCATAATTCAGGATATTTTAACGTTCGTGAATCGTTACATACTTTCCGCGAGAATTTAACTGGAGCTTAACAAGTTACCATACTAAATATGTTTAAAGCTGATATTAATAGCCACATACGAAATGAAAAATCTTTTCCAACAAATAATCCGATTAGACGATAAATGCTTCGTGATACAAACGTTATATGATTATTTAGATTAATTGTTAAACAAGTGTTGAAAATAGCAAGACATTATTTTATTAATATTAACTAGTTAAATGAATTTTTATCTTGGTGCAATTTTATTTACATATTGGTTTTATTTAAATAAACTAAGTTATACTGAATACTTGAAAACACAAATTTTGACGAATGTATAGTTAAGTATGATCCTAAATTATTCTTTCATCATGTTCAGTATTTTATTTTGATTACATTTTACATTTAATTTTGTCACTGCGTTATAAGTTACACTAGAGTTTCTTTACAATCCTTGTGCGAAAGCTGTGTATTAAAAGTTTAATGTAAAGGAAGGACCGTAACAATAATGTGATCATTATTGTCACGAAAAAGTTACGAACTGAGACAGGATTTCTTAACAGCCTTAAATTATCCCCCTTCTTTATTTCTTTCTTTCTGCATGTCTCTCTGAGGTGTTTACAAACACAATCGCATGTACACATTGGCATACGATATGTTGCAAAATTGCTTGTGAATATTTTGTTCGAACATTCTTCAAATATAATAGAACAAAAAAAGTTATATTTATGCATGCACTCTCTCTGCGAAGATAATAGTATATGTCACACAGTGCACAGCTCGCGTTATAGTGACATGCCATCACAACTATTGTTGGCAGGTACATACTTGATGAGACGTATTTAATTGAACGGTAAATATTCGCTGTAACACACACACACACACACGTGTGTGTGTGTTAACTTTTGAGAGTGTTGAAACGTTTACACTGGTTTTTAGTTACGTGGAAGTTTTCATATTAAAAATAATAAAGATGGCTGCAAAAACGGCTGAAAGAAATGTTCATGAAGTGCTCATTTTATCATGAAAGGCCTATATATATATATATATATATATATATATATATATATATATATATATATATATATATATATATATATATATACACACACACACTTAAGAATAGGGTAACTTTCTTTCAGGAAGTAGTGAAAGAGGCTAAATTTGTTGCTTGAGTAGTTATAGTACATCATGAAAAAGAGAGCAATTTAATTAAATTAAGTATTAATAATTTCGATTTTTTTATATTTTCGTGTTTCAGTATTAATATGGAATTGTAATAAAATTTTAAACCATGAGCTCAAAATACAAGATGTTATCCGTATAACTTTTACGTATAATTTACCCTCATTCATTAGACATATGATAAACGAAATACACAAAAGTTAAATCAGCTTCCTAAGTAATTAATGTGTACCAAGTGTGATGAAATTCTGAAAAATTTTTCTAAGTTAATGTGTGATATTATGCTAAAAACATACAAATGGCCGCCAATTTGAAAACATGACGATAGTATGACCGAAATACACAAACGTATAGTCAGCTTTGTGGGTAGTATATGTGTACCAAGTTTAAAGAAATTATAAAAAACATTTTCTAAAATATATCATTCTATGCTAAAAAAAAAAAAAATAAATAACTGGTGGTCGTCATTTTTAAATGAGCATACTTCATGAAGCAAAAGCATGAAAGTCAATTTACCCTACAGGTTTTTTAAATGTACCGAGTTTGATCACATTGTAAAATTCGGTTCCTTACATATTCATGATCAAAAAAAAAATTTAAATAGCGGCGGTTTAGAAAATTTTAACTTGGCATAAAGGAAATATACATGTGGTGTCAAGTCAGGTTACTAAGAGCTATACGTGTACAAATTTTCATGAATTTCGGACCACTGTTTCAAACGTTTTTAGAGGAACACACACACAAACACACACACACTCACCCACCAAGCCACACGCAAACACACAGACAGGAAGGTGATCTCATAAGCCTATTAACGGAAAGTAGGTTAACCAGGAATGGCTTGTACTCTAACTGTAATAATATTTACGTACGTACTGGCTACGGTTGTAACCACTTTTTTTAGTGTGTCATAAGTGCACAATAACAAGGAAAAAGTATTTTTAACCTATTTTCTGAAAGAAAAAGTAGGTTAATGAGATCACCTTAATGCCCGTGTATTTGTATGCGTGTGTGACATAACTGAGAATAATTATTTCCGAATTTTGAATAATCTTAATGTAAATATACAGCTTGGGTAAGTTGACTTGACTTTTGATTCTGTTTTTCGATCCCTCTATATTCGTGTTTTCAACACGGCAGTAATTTAATATATTGAGAATAATTTTACATATTTGAGAAGATATTATTTTAATTGTATCAAACTTTGTACACATACTTAGCATACTGGCTTGACTTTTGCGTATTTCGTTTATAATGTGTGCATTTTTACTATGGCGGCCGTTTTCATACTTTTACCACAATATTACATGTTTGAGGGAATATTTTTCTGAAGTTCATTAATCGCGTATATTACTTAGTAAGCTGATTCATTTTGTGTATTTTGTCTATCATATGTTTAATTTAATAATATTTATGTTCCCTATTTACGTCAACGATTTTAACTTTCAGGGTTATTTTCCACCTACATTAAGGCTTCTGCCTACCTCGGAGCGCGGCGGGAGCAAGGATAGGGTTTTAAATGTTAAACTAAATTCCGTGTAGCTCTGTCACCCTTTGAGATATCGCTTTCGGATGAAAACCACTTTCTGCATTGATAAGATGAGAATACTGCGACGTAAACGAAAATGTGAAAATAATTTTATTAATACAGGATTTCGAGGGTTTAATCGGCATGAAAACACTTATTTGCTCATAGTTTTCAGGGTATTGATATAACTTGCTAAAAGATTCCGTAGCAGTGTGGGCCGTATCGTACTGAACAAAAAAGTCAGTGGTGGCATATATGTAGGTTTGAAAGTGACTGAGATATTTAGGAATATGCTTTAATCTGTAACGCCCTATCCTTGCCGCCGCCGGAGCTCTGAGGTAGGCAGCGTCCTTAAGGAAAGTAGACTGACTTTTTATATCAAATATTATTTCAAAGTTTTTAACTTTTTAGTACTGTTAAGAGTGATATTTTTGTATGAAAAAATTGCAGAAAAATACTAATTCACTAAAAAGAAAAGAATAAGGAACTTGTAATTTTAAATTACTCATATTATCGCGAACCGCCTATAACCTAAATTGTAACCACATGTGGCCTGCGCATATTTCAGCAATGTTAACATGTTACTTATTTCTTATTTGAACACGTTACTTATTTCTTTTTTGAACTTGTTTCTTATTTATTACTTTCGAAGGCGTTTTTCCCCACTTTGATTGCTTAACCTTCTCAATATTTTTGACAAATGATTTTTCTTGAGAAACAACCCTGTATAATGTATGTAGGCCTGCTGAGTTCAGGATTATCCTGAGTTAGTTAGTAAGCGAACAATTCTATACCAAGGAAATACCAGGTTAGACACACACGCATGTGAAATTTTTTTCGCCATTGATTAACGCTGCTTTTTTTATGCGTATTAACTAAGACTAACATAACTGCTAATTCATCGGGTGTAAATTGAAAACTAGTAATTGATTGTCATCGTTGAAAATACCGAGGATCACTTAAGTACGTGTGTCAGGTGCAAGTGAAGATAAACCTTCTCCCACAAACGCCTTATGATTAAAAATGAGTTTAATATGTTAATTGTTATGTATCGGGAAGGTTCGGCAATGTAAACTTATGGTTAACGAACTTTCATCTAAACATTTGGGGAATGCGTCTATTAAAACAGTAGATAAAATAACTGTGTACATATTGGAGTTGAGAATATTGTAAAAAAATACATAAATATGACTATTATAAGGAATATGAGCACAATGTAAATACGTCATAATATGAATGCAGTGGGTCTGACGATTCGGGGAAGTGTGGAAAATAATTATGAAGTCGTTGCTCCGAACCAAAAAATCGCCAGAAATATCTTTCTCGTTTGTCATACTTGTTGAACATTAGTAGGGCAGGAAATAAGTTGCAGAGTACTTGGAATGAAATTAAAACATCAAATATGAAATAGTACAATTAAATGTAGAAGTCAGAAAAAACTGTTTCCTCGAAACCGAGATCGAACGAGAAAATTAATGATGGTAGAAGTTGCAAAAATGTGGTAAGAGTGAATGAACAAGCTGCAGGAATTATCTTTATTCTAATACATATTAAATACAAATTGTCTTTTAAATAGTAACTTAATATGCAATATGATCAGACAGTGACAGGACTACCTATAAGAACAAAGTAAGACCTTAATGACAAATCATTGTTTTGTAAGTTGACCATAAAGGCGTAAAAACGTGTGACATCTGTTTAGCATTTGAAATTTATATGCATATAATTCGCCCAATACTTTTACATCAATAATTTACATTTAAATACCTAAAAAATAATTTCACGATTCTTAAAAATTCGACACCAGTAGTAAAAAGTTGTGAAATGTAAGCCTACTGTAAATTAATTTTAGACATCCTCCACGGTATTGCTTTGATCTTCACTGCAGTGGGTCACCAATTAAAATGCTTAAAATGTAATTTCAGATTTTTAGAAATGCTACCTATGAATCGGTCTGGAAACATTACGTGTGCTTATGATAACTCATTGATATATATTAAACATTTCGAGATGCATGGATGTTTTTGCTTCATGGTGCTAATTACTTTAATATGGTACCGAAAAAAAATTCTAAATTAAACTCTTCAGGGAAGTGTAAAGGAGTAAACAAGGTTTCTAATGAATCTTCGATATAATTTGAATCCAGCTGAATACCACCGTGGTATTTACTTCGATTGGGTACTTATACCATAACTTGAAATTATTTTTAGAGTTATTTTTGAAATTCGAACCCTAAGGAAGTGAAAATATGTAATTAATTTTTTGATCGATTTACTCTTGTTATTTTTCTAACAATTTGAATCATTAAAGTGTTGTTGGTTTCAGATATGGTGATTACATAATGTTATACTTTTTCTTCTGCTTAACAAAAATGCATTTAAAACCACGATAAAAACTAGGTTTGCATATCATTCAAGGCAGACCATCCAAGAAGTAAGTATATCCATCGGAAAATATTTTATATTGAGGTATATTTTGCAAACCTAACCATACACAATGTGGAACAATCTCGCTGTGGTCTTGGGTGTATATTGTTTTTCGTTTTAATGTAAATAATACTCTTCACATAACCTTAGGCTACATACAACACGTGTTACACACGGGAAAAGTTTCGGACAGACAGCTAAGTATACTTCCAAAAACCTTATATTTAAATACCTGACACACACACTAATTGATTAAAAACACTTTTACCACCGTACTAGCGATCCTAGTAAGAAGTGATTGTGGTCAGCCTTTTTTTACCACTTTGTTACACATCTCTTTGAAACGTACATTTTTAATACCCATAAAATAGCATACAACTACATCCATTTTATTCTTTGCAATGGTTTACAATAATTTCTCACTAAGTGGATGGTTTCCAGTCTTCGCAATGTTAAAAAATAGACGTGTACGTAATTCTAATGGAGGCCGAGGAGGTCACCTCCCACCAAGGCGATCCGGGGTCGGTCCCTGGTTTTTCGCATGTGGGAATCGTGCCGGATGTTGCCGTTGGTCGGTGAGTTTTCTCCGCTATCTCCCGTTTCCCCCGCCATTTCATTCTAGCGCTGCTCCTTGTTCACCTCATGTCACCCCTCACCAGCGCTAAAGACCTCGGTGTTAAGAGGGCGTGGTACATAATTAAATGTTTAAATCAGTAATCTATAACTGTATATTTATTGAAGCCAATTTGCGAAAAATAAACAATTAGCAATCCTAGACAATAGTTTTAGCCAACGTTTTAAACAAAATTGTTTCCAGTGTTACGAACTTCTGAGACATAATTTCTGACGCTGGAACCTCGTGCATTCAAATGCGGCGCAAGAGATCACGCGTAACGAATTAGTAATTTTGGATAAATATTTACTCAAAGTTGGCAAATATAACTATCTAGGATTGTCATTAAGTATTTTATCCATATTGGCTTCGAATAAAACGTAGAAAGCAATTGATGTTTTGAGCGTTTATTTATCCACCACGCACTCTTAAGCACTGGCCAAAATCTCACTCACTCACGTAATTCTAGTGTAAGGTATTTCCTATTCCTAGAAACATAAATAATTTTTCTCACGTGGTGTGTACTGTGTTTACTACAACATTGTACATATTATTTCTAATATATCAAATACACTAGAAAGCAATACCTGACACAACCTATCATTCAGTATTGTAAGAGACTACGACATACGCACTAGCGGCACCTAGTCAGCTAAGGGTATACAAATGTCGGAAATTACAATTTATGTTGTTGGCATAGCTTTAATACCGAGTAACAATTCTGTGTTTCCACCACGGTCGTAGAAGAACAGGTCTGGACACTCACATATCTACCAATGTATTTTACTTGACCCCCTTGTTGTTTGGCTGTAGTTCGTCAAGTTACCGAGAATGTCGTACTTTTTGGCGCTGTAAACCGGGCGGTCGGACTCAAACTTCGTCCACTTTTTTCCATTGTTAAATTTATAAATTAAATAAAGATTGCTGGAGCCTTTTCTCAAAATTTGTGAGCGAAGAAAGTATTTCATAAATTGATAAAAAGTACGTTTTGATAAATTGTTTATCTTAGCGGAAAGGAAGTGGGCGGAGTTTAGTCCGACCGCCGTAACATCAGCGCCAATAAAACACAATATTCTCGGTAACTTGGTGAACTACAGCCAAACAATAAGGGGGTCAAATATCCAGGCGAGTGTCCAGACCTGTTCTTCTACGGCCGTGGTTTCCACCCTAATGATAATTTTTTTTTTTTTTTACCTGGAAAACAAAGATATTGAACTTTGTAACTCTGAAATAGTTATTGTAACTTGAATCTAAATTATTCCATTTTAATGTCTTATTATTTAACTTGCACTTCAACTGTTCGGTTTAGGTTATATCATCAGTTACAGAAGCAAATTTCACTACTATATTGGTGATGAGAAATCACATAAAGAAGTCACCTTACAGGCTACAAGGTTCAATAAGCTTATTATGTACTAAGATACTTACGATAAAATAGGCGTATTTTACCTTAGTTTAAGTTAATAAGATTGTAAAATATCAGACCACTAATATACTTCAGGCAGGTTGCAAACATAAACAATCAATCCATTGAGAATACATTGCCATCATGTGAAAAGCGATCCTAGCTGTAACGTGTGTTGTCGCTAAAACATTTCCTCCGTGCACAGAGTACATAAGATAAACAGAGACGGCACTTCCATGTTACGGCGACTTTTATATTTCTTTCTCGATTTTAGACTCCTGAGGGGTGGCTAGTCCCAGTATTAATACCAACCACACACTAAAAATTGATGAAAAAAAAAATGAGTACTTTGCAAGGTGGTATCACAGAATAAATAAGTAGTAACAGAAGCGACAAGATGTGGTTTTCATCGTACTCGTTTTCTCTTTGGATTTCCATAGCGTCGGAGTTCGTAAAAGTTTGGTTAATGTGAAGTTTAATATGCTTTATTTTACTAACTATGAGGACATTTATACGTAAGTAACATCACATTTACCCTTTATAAATATGTAAATGAGATACTAACAAATTGTACAGTATTTCGTAAAATATAAGCGGTTGTTTAAACCAATGTATCAACTTCCATATGGCTTTGTTTACGTTCCTGTACGCCCCAAGAGCTGGTACAATAACAATGGTTAAACATTTCCATTACGTCACTTCTAATAGAGTTAGTTATTATCTGATGTTGATCCTCGAATCGTCATGTTTACCATTTTTAAATATTAAGCTAATATAAAAACTAATTACAGTATCTCAAGCACTACTAGTGGTTATAAAAACCAAGGTCTGTAATCCACGTGGCATTGTTTACATTGATGTACGTTCCGAGAACTGGTACGATAACAACATTGAAAAAGCTTTCCTTGTCGCTTCTGTTAGCGTTATTTATTCTGTGGTGGTAACGACAATAACTTAATATTTTATTAACTTTTTCGTAAAAAAAAAAGACGTACAACTTTCTTTTGAATGAGAAGTTCATTATTTTGGACTTAATTTTATTACATATTCGGCCAGCTGAGGGAAGCAACGCTTGTAATAACACTGCGGAAGTGTATTTATTAATTGTTTGTAAACCACACAGAAAAAAGTCACAAAGTTGTGATAAAACTGTTTAAAGAATTACGTGAATAATAACATTCGTTTACATTAAAAGCCAGTTAGGATGCTTCTTTCACCTCGTACACATTAAAAGTGTTAAGTAGTTAACCAAAATCTACATTTCACAAGTTTTTGCGAACGATTACACAGAACAACATATGTGGAGATAAATAAGTGTGAGCGACAACTTGAACTGAACTAAACACATTTATCACAATATATTTACACACACTTATTTCCGCATTCCGGAGTGAATTAAAACACGACGTTCGCTAGCCCCAAACACTAGCCAAGCCATAGACAAATAGCCATGCTCCCCGTTTTAGCCAACCTAAATTTCATGTGTCTTACCACATTCTTAAACCAATACACAGTTTAAAAGAGTTTTTTAATTTCTAAAATTACGAATTGGTCTTTTAGATGCCTAGCAATATCATGTTTGAGACGACGAACTGTAATAAAGTCAGAAATAAAACTATATTAGGAAATAAAAATTTCGATCTTGTATTAAATGTGTAATGTTGGCATTGATACTGAGACTCACTAAATTAAGAAATGTTAGCACCTACCTAGTTTAACCCCCTCCCCTGCCGCCGTGTACGGTATTTTTCTCTAGCATATTTTCTAAGAGTGGAAATCATTACTTTGTCACATTTTTAGAACTTATTGCTGGTACTGTGATTGAAGGACGGGCAAAATAATTTTTAATTATTTCGCTAACAATACACAAAACATTATATTGTATAAATTAAAAATGCAATGTTTATGTACTTATAAAATTTATTATTTCATTATGATATTATTAGTCATCTCTGCCTGGCAACTTAGGGCAAGCAACGTCTTTGTGTAGGAGCGGCAGTGTGGACATAGAGCATAGAGGCAGCTGCCCGCTCTAAATATAAAGGGAGGGGGAGGACAGAGGGAGTTTTGCACTCGAGATGTTAGGAGGACGAGGTCAATCAGTCTCGTCTAGATGTTGTTGAGGGGAGGGGGGTGGAGACTGGCTACCTCGTCAGCTCTGTGTATAGTCCACACGCCGCTCCAAGATACAGGTCTTCATAGTCACTCTTCTAGCCGCTTGCCCGCTGCAAATACCTAATATTAACATCATTACTTTCCGTATTATATACTACCTACACAATTATTTATAAATTAGCAAATTTTTTAGAAAATTTATTATTACTTTTTTTTTTAAATTACAACCCTTAGACACCAATTGTGTATTACACTACTTGCAGAGTTAATTTTGATACATATGTGTACATTAACAACAAAATCATAAACAACTAATACAATTGTGACTGCCGGCGTAAGGGAATCTTTGAAACAAGTGTTCAGTCCTAAACGGCAATATTTCATCGTTAATTTTGACGAAATAGCAACCTAAAAATACATATCTGATTCATATTAACTTCTTTAGTCCGTTAATAGTGTGCAGTCAGAATATGTGTCGTGATAACAAGAACTAGTTAAGTAACATAAAATAAAAGTACTGCTCCAGTAAGACAAGGGTACTGGATTTATTATTAATTTGTGGAAACCAAGGACAAATGTAGTAAAATGTGGGAGTAAGTGTAGGCATGACTTAAAACATACCTGGAGATACAAGTGTGCAGAGACATACCTTTCACTCTTTATATTAACAGACCTCAACAAAATAATAGCTGCTAATTTCTGTTCAGTTAAAACAAAGTACACGTGAAACCAAACCTGTACTGACTGAGATACAGCAAAAGAAAAAGTTTATTTAGTGCACCAAACTGAATGTTAAAATTATAATTAGGTATTTATGCACACATCCTGACAATATTTAAATGAAATATTTTAGAAATTTGCTTGACTTTTAATATAGTTTGCAGCAAAATGAAAGTAAAAGATGAGCAAATTTTGGTAGCATCTTGAACTGTGATTGTAAAATACTGGACCGAAACAAGTGAAAGTATTGATTTGTACTATTGGAAATTCTGAAATTACACCGTTCTTAGGCTATTAACTCAAAATTAATTAACATTTGTAAAATTGCAATGCGCCGGCAGCTAGTTAGAATGAACAGCTCAGGACCTCTGAGTTTAGGCATTTATTTAGTTCACAAAATAAAAATATGATTGTCCAAATTCGTTTTCTGCAAAACTAATTCCTTTTAGGCTACACCAACATGTTAACAGTTCTAAGCTTTGAAAATGAAGTAGAAAGAAAACTTGCACGGAGTCATTATCGCAAGAAGCATTTACTTATATACAGTACAATGGCTTCGCTTACTCACTCAAAATTAAAATTTTTCGATGCCTACAGCTCGAGTTTCCTCCCCATAACTCGACTGTACTAATTACGCACGACAAACTGGTGGCACATTAATTTGCCTAGCCTAAGAATGACGCCAATTTACGCATATTTTAATAAGGCGTGATTCTTTCGCGTTCGTCATTGTTTGAAGTGGCCACCAATCTCCCCCTTCCTCATGGCGCCAAAGTCAAAGCAAGATCGCAAACGTAAAAAAAAAAAAAAAAAAAAAAAAAAAAAAAAAAAAAAAAAAAAAAAAAAAAAAAAAAAACAAAAAAAAAAAAAAAAAAAAAAAAAAAAAAAAAAAAAAAAAAAAAAAAAAAAAAAAA
>PNEQ01116311.1:0-14033 GCA_003012365.1 Medauroidea extradentata | reverse complement strand
ATGCTAACCTCATACCAAATTGGTTAGTAAATATTTTCACGGACAGTAAATAAACAAAATAAACGGTAATTATCAGCACAGAATAAACACAATTCACTGCAATTTAAAACAATAATAATAGCTGAGCCAAAAAGACAAAAACATTACCTCCAAAATGTTATACATTGAATTAAATAGAAAATACGATGTACTTTACTCGTTACACAGTTGCCATGGGATATAAGCAAGGATCACTGATACCTTGTCTTGCGGTTTCTAAGGTTAATCGTGTTCCAAGTGAAGCGGCACTAGCAAGGAAAATTCACAAGTCTTAAGTTGTCTGTGGCCCTATTAGACTGGTATAGGTTGTTGACACAATAATCTTCCAGTAGCATGCACTAAAAGGAAATAAATAATTAAGTTATTTTAGACCACATAGAATACAACTAATTTATTGGACAGTACTATACAATTATTATTATTTTTGGAGTAGGTACCAGCCAATCTCTTGGGAAATTTTTCGTGATTTCTAAAAATTTGACCAAATATACTTACAGTTACGCTAATTCGATAATGTAGCAATATCTAATTAAAGCAATTTACAAACGAACACTCTAGTGGCGTTTTGGGTTTTAATGGTTCACTGTGTAAAATTTTGTAATAATTAAATACTTGAATGCAAGAGACTTAAAATAACCAACACCTACACCAACAGAGAGTTAAAATTAATTTAATTCATAGCCAGAAAATTATCTCAAGGCACAAACAAAATAGCTTGGCTCCGTTCCAGGTATTCCTAGGTGACATTAGAAACCTACATTAAATGAACTGACATTGCGATAGACAGGAAATAAAAGTATGACACTTCATATTTAACAATAGATGGCCATTCCAGAACTTTCACTGGATGGTTTCATACGTTGAAGAATGTTAAAATTTGAAGCAGTAATACAAAATATCAATGTACACAATACTGCGAAATTCAGTCAAGATGGAGGTGGAGCTAGGAAAAACGCTGGAGAGGGAATATTAAAGAAAATCAAGCTACTGAAGCCCTTAGACCTAGGCTACAAGATAATCCCTGCCGCAGAACCAGACTGCAGCTCTTCCAGTTGGCGATCTCAGTGTGGAAACCAACAGGTATCAAAACAAAAACATCATATGGCTGAGCTGGCTAGCCCTACCACAGTAACGTGATCGTTTGTCGTTACCAATCTTCTGTAATTGGCAGACCCCAGTTCTCCTGTCTGCCGGGGAATGTTCGTGCATCCAGCTCGCCAAGATGATCTTCCTTCGGGATGACTCAGGACGGTGAAGTCGTCCTAGTTCCTAGAACGTCTCGCGCCATCCAGCGATTCCGTACGCTCGGCTTGGCTTCCCAGAGAGAACTCCCTAAAAAAACCCTCTATAAACGGGCGATCCCTCCTTATTCCTTGCTCCAAAGACAATACTGCTTATAGTACAGATCACGGTCGTAGAAGTACAGGTCTGGACACTCGCTTATCTAACAATGTATTTTGCTCTTGACACCCTTGTTGCTTGGCTGTATTTCGTCAAGTTACCGAGAATATTGTGTTTATTGGCGCTTCAGTTAGGACGGTCGGACTCAAACTCCACCCACTTTTTTCCCATTGTTAAATTTATAAAGTAAATAAAGATTGCTGGAGCCTTTACTTAAATTTGTGAGCGAAGGAAGTATTTGATGAATTGATAAATAATACGTTTTGATAAATTGTTTATCTTAGTGGAAAGGAAGTGGTGGGCGGAGTTTGAGTCCGACCGCCCTAACTGAAGCGCCAATAAAACACAATATTCTTGGTAACTTGGTGAACTGCAGCCAAACAACAAGGGAGTCAAGTTTCCAAGCGAGTGTCCAGACATGTTCTTCTACGGCCGTGGTACATTATAACACAACACAAATTACTTCTTTTTTTTCGGAAAAGTATCATGACTTACATCTAAAACCACAATCGATTATATAAGAATAACCAGTTGCAATAATAATCACCAATTACAGTTCGTAAAGTAAATAACAGGATAGTGAACCAACGGTAAAGTGTTGAAGAATTAACTTAATAAATACTATTTCAATAAACATTAATAACTGCAATATTGGTATCACAGACGCATATATTACAACACATATTCCTAAAGCGAAATCGAAATTATATAAAAACTTAAACCTATGTACAAACACAAACAAAAAATTAATGTAAAGCGACACCTCGAAAATCTATTGACAAATGAACACATATATATAGTGTAAAACAAATCTAAATGTATTAATGCGATTCTATGCATCAAGAAACCACAATCGAATATAATAGAGAATACTTATAGCATGCAAGCACATCGAAAATTTAGATATTGGACACAACTGCCAAAGACGTCTGCCATCACGTGACTGCACGCATTCAGGTCACTCATTCAAGGTGTTCCCCTCCCAGCCCCGCCGCATATGTCCGCCTCTGAGCCCCTTGCTGTTCAACGCCGCGCGGCTACTGTCTTTGTATCGATTAAGAAAGGCTTAGTTGCAGTCAACGTTGTATTTCATTAAATTAGATATACGTTCACTTCTTCGTTACACGTTTGTTAGCCTTGGCTGGCGCCTACTCCAAAAATACCTAACAGTAATCGTCTATTACTCTCCGACAAAAAAAAAACTTAATTATTTTTTACTTTTTAGGGCATTTGTTCAGAGTAGCCTTTTTGAAAACGGTGTTATTTTTGGTTAAAATTTTTAAAAATGATAATACGTAGCCTACTTAACTACTCAGCTATACGGTCCATATTTTATGCATTAATATCAGTTTCACAGAACTTGGTGCAAGCGTTAAACGAAATTGAAAACAAATGTATGCTCTACACTGTAACAATATACGTATATAAATTGTATATAGATAGAGGTGTACTGTTTGTATATTAAATTACTTACTAAGGGATGGTAGTCAATTTTTCGTCACACAGTTCATCAAGTTTGGAATGTTGAGTTTACGTCCAAATTCTTTCACGTTTTGGAATGTCTATGGAACTATTTAATATATACACATAAACAAGAATATAAATTGTCTTAATTAAATTAAAGTATATTTCCCAGTAGTATGAAACATCACTGTTTAAACTAACAATATCAGCATGAAAGTTTATCTAAACAAGCAAACCACGGGGAAAAAATCACCAAAACCAGACCGACAGTAAAATATTTTAACGATACACAATGCAAGGTGTTAACTTTTTCGTACGAAAAAATACATGTTTCTTCATTACAAAGACGCAACAGTTAATTTAACTTAATTTCCCAATAGGCCTAATCATTATGAAGGCCAGCTGTAACTCTGGGGATAATGAAGGTCAGTTATATTTATAAAATTATCTTTATAAATAGAACAGTTCTTTTGGACATACATCATTGTGGGAAAATTTTGCCGTGTTGCGGAAAAAACCACAATAAAACAACAAAACAAGGGAAGGAAAGCCAGTGAGCTGTAGTCAACTAAAATACAGATATTTCCTGAACGAAATGTAGTCACGCCCCAGAAAACGACACAAGGGCAAATCATAAGTTTATCAAGTTACAAAGCTTAAATTTTGTACTACTACAAAGGAATTATTTGTACCTATGTACCAACAGTCCCTGCACTGTAAATTTTTGTGAAATATGTCAAGGCACTTCTTTGTAGTTGTGCAAACTTTTGTAAATGTTGAAAAATTTTCCTTTAGTTTATAATGTTTAAAGGATTTTGTTTGAAAACAAAACGTAGAAAAATGTGTAGGCTACGAATGTCATAGTTTCGCCGGAATTATTTATGCAAAGATAACAACCTCTGGAAAGCATTTTTCTGGAATAACGTGAATGTTTATATTAATTGAGTATTAATTAAGTGAAAATTTAACTGAACTGTACATTGAATGTAATCAAATAAATAAATACCACACAATACAGATGTTACAGTGGTCATTTATTAACTCAAATCAATCATTACTATATGCTGTTCAGCAGCTCACGTGGTAGGTGAATGCTTCTGTAAACTACAGTATTTTTAGTTTTCACGTCAAATTTATCATGAAACAAAGTGCATTTGGAAATCTGGACTTGTTCGAGTGATATAAGGAAATGATAGAAAATATATTTAATGGAATTTTACCATTTAAGAAACAGTATTTAGAAAATTTTTAAAATAACGTCTTAAGAGTGCATAGTAGATAAATAAACGCTGAAATCATCAATTGATATCTACAGTTTTTTCGAAGCGAATATGAATACAATACTCAATGACAATCCTAGATAATGGTATTTGCCAACTTTATGAGTAAATGACTGGATTTAGTTGCTTGGACATACTCCGTTGCAAAACAAATGACTGTCAAAGTAAAATAACCAAATAACAGAAAACCATAAGTAAGCAGAGTATGCTTTAGTCAACAAGATACATACACAACATGATATTCCAAAATGGAATCGGGTCAAATAAAACAAGGAACAAACAGATAATAAATGAAAATAACAAAAATAAAAATAAAAAACCAAGTAACATGCGACACGACGACGAGACGAAACAAAAAACACAGTAGATATGAGTAAACCTCAGAAGTTCCTAACACTGGAAACAATTTTGTTTGAAACGTTTGCTAAAACTATTGTCTAATGATTGCTATTGGTTAATTTTCGCAAATTGGCTTTAAGAAACCTACAGTTGTAGACTAATGCTTTTAGCGTTGAATTATGTACCACGCCCTCTTAAATATTCGTGTAGATATCCAATTTATGTGAAAATCGTGACAAAAACCCATTCGGTTCTCTTTATGTATACGAATTATAACGAAAACTAGTTTCACCTTTTCCATACTTACCGATCCAATTTAGAAAAATTTTGAAAATTACTCTTTGGGTATTTACGTAGTGATATATCGAAAGTTCACCGAAAATACATTTACGTTTCATCACCCTCTTAGGAATCGAATTCAAAATTATCTTTTAATTGTCTAAAATGAAGTCAATTTTTTCGGATAACGCGATAATAGACCTTCGGGTTCGAGCTAGATCGACTCACCGAAAACGCCTTTCATCAATTTTCACTTTCTTAGTTGAATCCTTTCTTAATGCTGGTCTCTGCATGAGAGGATATCTCTTTAAGATTGCTTGCATCTAGAGCCAGCGGTTTTAGTTTCAGCCACGGTCGTAGAAGAACAGATCTGGACACTCGCCTATCTACCAATGTATTTAGCTTGACCCTCTTGTTTGGCTGCAGTTCGTCAAGTTACCGAGAATGTTGTACTTTTTGGCGCTGTAATCCGGGCGGTCGGGCTCAAACTCCGCCCACTTTTTCCATTGTTAAAATTATAAAGTAAATAAAGATTTCTGGAGCCATGATTTTAAATTGTGGACGAAGGAAGTATTTCGTACATTGATAAAATATACGTTTTGATAAGTTGTTTATCTTAGTGGGAGGGAAGT
Organism: Medauroidea extradentata; assembly: GCA_003012365.1. Classification (NCBI taxonomy): domain Eukaryota; kingdom Metazoa; phylum Arthropoda; class Insecta; order Phasmatodea; family Phasmatidae; genus Medauroidea; species Medauroidea extradentata. The sequence continues at coordinate 8,599 of PNEQ01116311.1, read as the reverse complement.
GGGCGGAGTTTGAGCCGACCGCCCGGATTACAGCGCCAAAGACGTGAACTGCAGCCAAACAACAAGAGGGTCAAGTTTTCAGGCGAGTGTCCAGACCTGTTCTTCTACGACCGTGATCTGTACATAAACTAGATAACTGACTGAGGAATTAAGTCACAGTCCAAATTCCTAGAACTAATAAAGTGAAATTTTTAGTGTGAGTTTGTCACAGTGCGTTTGCAAGTAGTAAGAAGGAATCATTTGAAATTTCACCACTAGCATGGTAAAAAAAAAAGTTACGCGTGTTTTGACGAATCGTCGATGTGGCTCGGCCTATCTTTACGTTTTCAACTTGGCTGAGACACTGGTAGATGTTACGTAATTTAAGGACTATACGAAATTCGACACTTAAGGTAATAAAAGTATGTAAAACATGTTTTAGATTTCTCCTCAATGACATGCGAACACTACAAATTAAAAAGGGTTAATTTTATATTGCTTTCTAAAACGAATAATTATGTTTAAGTAGGTGTATGCGTGAACTAAATGTAAAGATATCTTGAAAAAATAATTGCAAGCAAACATATGCGAAGGGTGAAAATAGTTTTCATTGGCACACTCAAATTGGCCTATCTTAATGAGTGCTTGTTTACGTGACTGAACATACATATTATTATTAAATAATAGTTCAGCCTTCTGTATATTCAAGCACATTTGTGAACAAAAAAACTGTCGTATTCTGCCAATTACAAAATATTACGTCTACACTTACACAAAGCATGCGCCGCTAATTTGATTCACTTGTAAACAATCTACAAGTGTTAAGTTGTCATCTGGGAACTAACAGTGTCTCTAGTAGATGTCACACAGTGATATAAAGTGACTTGAGTGTTGCTCGCCTGCCAGGCGCAATAACACAGTTATTGTCATTAAACTGATCCACACATTTCTATAAGAAATCATACAGTTCAGACTTCTTTACTGTAGAAATTTAAAACAAATTTAGAACTGGAATTGGCCATAAAAAGAATAAGAAAACACATAGCCCGGAACATATAAAATGTTAGGCTAAGTAGTTAAATATTTTCATTTGTAAAATGTCGCAAATCAAAGAAATTTCATGTTCCCATTTACATTGGATAATCTAGTAATTTGCAGTTTAGTATAATTAATTTGGAATATGGTCGATAGCCGTACGGGTTGCGTACACGTTAGCAAAAATGAAATGAAGCGACTTGGATTGATCACGAGCTACAAAAGCAGCTATGACTAAATTTGCAACATAACAAAAATCTTCATGTAAAATTTATTTTGCGAAATTATTTACATTTCAATTGTGTGTTTCAGTATGTGTATTGTTTAAAAGATGAAATCAGAGTGACGCATTTGCAGTCATACAGAATTATCTTATCAAAGAAGCACTCCGGTAAAAAAGTACCAAATGTTATCAATAAAATATACGAAACCTGGTTATTTGTAACAAATCTGTGCGTTAAGATTTTTTACTTCGATTGAGATGCGAAAGTTTCATTGTTTCATTTAGCGTAGCTACATATTCCCGTGTTAAGACATCAAAAGTTTCGTTAATATTAAAAAATGAAGAGATTTGCAATGTTTGTTCGATGTACCGAGGCGGTAAACTTGACTTAATGAGGAAATCAATGTCTTTAAATGCAAAACGATTATCGGATTTTATAAGTGATAAGCGCGGGTGAAACTGAGTTACCCGGATCACCACGATGAATGAGTGTAAGTTGTAATAAATTGTATTCTATATAATTTCTCAGTCTTTATATGACTCGAGAAACATATTATTCTTTATTATTTAACACAGTAAATATATTTAGTTGGTTGTAATAGCTTAAACAAAACGACACTTGTAATCAATATAAATATGAAGTTCATGCGAGAAACATTTTGTAATACTTTACCTCACTAACAATGGTGGTTCATCAGTTTAATTTGATAACGAGGTTTTTATGAATATTGGTGGTGGCGTTGCCTTCACCAACATGTCGGTATCCATTTCTTACGTTGGACGACGCATAACATTTTATTACCGCTTTTAACTGATACTCTGAAGAAATGTTCTTTTTTATCGCGATATGTTTCGATTGAGTTCCTACAATTGGGTTTGCCGGTGAAGATCTGAGCTTCTTCATTATCATTGAAAATCATAATATTTAAATTCAAGCACATATAATTTGATAGTTGTTTCAATTGTTTTCCTTCAACAGCAGCTTCGTTTAATGACTTGTACTCCGTTTCTGTAGCATACATAGCTACAATTCTCTGAGTTTGTGATGCCCAACAAATTGTGAATTGGCCTTATTCAAATACTTGTCATATAAATGGCCTTCAATCAATATTATTCTATCCCCAGTCAGTATCACTAACACCTGTGATTGGCTCACAATTTTTCCACGAAATTTAGTCACATGTTAACTGCTATTAGAGGCAGTAGGCAGAAAAGAATTTTGCAAAATTTTGTTTCATTTTTTTGCGAGTACATCTGCAGCCTGCTTCATTGTCAGTGATTGGCTGTTTTGAACTCTCAACATATTTGTGATCTACGCACAAATTGCAGACGTGTGTTGTCGCAGTCACGTTATTCTTATTGGCACAGTCAAATGAGTGACGCCTCTACAGGAATGCTCGCTGCCAATAACTACGAACCAGAGCTGCAGATGGGAACGCGAGGTGTTGAAACAAAATGTTGCATTATTCCTTTCACCAAAAATCATTGCCTCTTACTGTTATGTTCAAATATCGAATAACTCTTTTTGCAGATACCCAGTGTTCATTTAATAGTTGGCATTTAACTTATCCAAATAAATTATTGCACATGAAACTTTTGATCTTGTAGCTGAGTGATACTACCAAACTTAGAAACATTGTAATATTGTATTGAATCTTTGGTTGATAACTTAAAATTTGCGCTTACATTCATGCTCTGGCAGGATTACAGTCACGATACGAAGATGTGTCCCTTCTGTAGGATTTCTCTACCAAGACAAAGCTCAGTTCTTCCATCTCTTATTTTAACTTGACAGTACATCCGTTTTTAAGTTTACTGAACTAGTGCATATTGTCCAATGCTATCGAAATATCATACACATAAACTGCAAGTAAAACTTTGTATTTCCCTATTGCAGAGACCCTGACACATGGACAACCATAAGCTTATTTTGTAATTTGGATTTTAATTTTAAATATTTTCAAAATCGCTTCCAACGCGTGTTTTGTTGTTGTTTAAACAATTTATCCATTATTTTAACTTCTCAAGATACACCCAAGTTTCATTTATTTGGAATCTGAATTCTATACAATTTAATTGTTTATGAGTACTTCATGAAAATTCTTTCAATCGCTATTGCGGCCAACCTTTTTTTTTCTCTGTCTGTATTTAAAGCAGATGCTTTGAAGTCGAATGTGTAAATGGGTTTACTGGTGGAACAAGTCAGATTCATCTCTGTCTCCTACAATACACGACAGTATTCTGTTGTAGAGGTAAAATTGTGGATGTATATAAACTGCTACTGCTCTAAACGTCGAGGGAAATCGATTCTATTAGTAAACACAATGCAGAATTCATAATTGTACAATTCTTTTGTTCTGCCAGATAATTTTGCTGCGGAGTTCGTCTGCATGACAGTTTCCTTCTGATTCTGTTTGTTGAGAAGCTCTGGCATTCTCCTGTGGAATCATACGAAATTTTTATTGTTACTTTGAAAACACATAATTTTCTTTCTAAAAAAAAATATCTATGTCGTTTATGAAATTATTGAAATGTACAAAAACGTTGCACTTCTGTTTAAGAAAATACATTCAATGTAATGTAATTAAATATTTTGATACTCCGTGAGGTTTCATTGAATTGTGCCACAAATGTCTAAACAAATAAATTCAGTCATAAAAAATCAGTTTTTAACACCAGGTAGTCTTGTTAACTTTCTTACTTCACAGGGTTTCACAATTTGCCTAAAAATCCTCTCTCCTAAAATCTAGACCTTCTACATTTCCTTCCTCTGCTTTTATTTAAATGTCCTGCTCTGCGACGTCACATTTTAAATTTGTTATTGGTTGCATTCTTGGAAGTTTTCAAAAATGGCACTTCACGTAATTACAGACAATAAACTTTTGTGACTTTAAAGTACTATGATTGGACGGCCAGCAGCCGCACGCTCACGAAGTGGCAAGCTACAGCATGGAATAAGACAGCTCGATATCTTGGTCTCCATCTGATAATACCCTTAGATAAACATCACATCTCAAAAATTATGGATCAAGTGATAGGTGCCTGAAGTTATATTCTTAGTGTCCTGTTACATGCGTGTACTTTGCCACTCGTCGACAAAGTACATCTTTGGCATACACTATTACATGGTGCGGCAATATGGACATTTGCACATTCGTTCACTACGACCCATTATCTCTGCGTACAAGAAATGGATACAGATTCTTTGGGTGTTTCAATCATCACTGCAACAGTTCTTCTATATCAGATGGTTAAAGTCATATAACCATCGGAATGAATACATACCATTATTACAAAAAGTTATTTCCCTGCGCTTCTAACCACCAAAATCTACCGATCAATGCCATAGGAAATTATGAAGTTCTTTCAGTACGTCCACATCGAAAAATTTAAGATGTCTTCGTGGCCGCCATTGAAATTTAACCATGTTGCCCAACAAATATGTACATCATTGCAAGACTGTTCCTAGCAACTGAGTAGTATTCATTTTCTCACTGGAAAGTTGCCCGTTTACTTAGATTATATCTCTCTTTCTTTTTTTCCCCTGTTCTATGGTTATTTATATCTACAATGCATAAGTTATTCAATAGTTATATTTTTGAACAGAAATAATTTTTTGATTGGTTGTTTTGTCAGTAAATAAATTATAAATACTTGTGTTGTTGACTTCTCGAGCTAGGGAAACAGTTTGTTTTTTGTTTAAGTTTATATAACTGTTTTGTTTCTGTTCACCGGCTTTTCTAGTTTTCTCGGTAAGCATTGTATATCCTGTTTTATTTATTCATATTGCACTATAAAGTACTCACATGCTATCCTCAAAGAGCCCATGAGACAGGAGCATAAAAAGTTAACAAACTGTTCGCCCCAAAGTAGATAACATAACATTAATTTCTGATTAACCAGACAAAAAAAATCCTCTCGTCCTCGCCCGTCCCCCTATCCACAACTTCCGACGACACGAGGCTGCCTCTGCCTGTGTTATCAATGATGTCACTAGCCGTCTGGGAGCGGGTATGAACCGGACTTCCTAGTAGAGCACGTGTCTAGGCCATTATTAGAGGCAATGATTTTTGGTGTAAAGAATTATGCAACAATTTCTTTCAGTGCCTCGCGTGCACATCTGCGGCTCCGCTTCATTGGTCATTGAATGGGTGTTTTTATTTCTGAACATATTTGGGATCTATCCGCAAATCGCAGATGAGTGGTTTCACACTGACTTTATTCTCATTGGCACAGTCAAATGAGTGACGCCTCTACACGAATGCACTCTGGCAATAACTACGTACCAGAGCTGCAGATGTGAACATGAGGCATTGCAACAAATTGTTGCATAATTCTTTTCACCAAAAATGTTTGCCTCTAGCCATGATATAAAGTTACTACAACACTTGTAAACTTCAGGTTTGTGGTAAGCGACATCCGCGAGCCGTAAGAATTTTCTGGGCCTCGTCGCGTACGGCTTACACACCAGCTTGTGGTAGCCGACGAGAGAGTGATTGTTTTAGCCTTGTGTGTTAGTTGTACACTTGAATGCCCTGTTAAAGGCTGCGGCTACAAGTTGCGGTGTGGACTATGCACATCAAAATGTATGGCAAGTGTGTACGGTGGCAGTACATTTGGAGAATCTGTTGCACGGTTCATTTACGGACCAACATGTTCAACTATTGCTGTACTATTGTACGCAGGGAGAGACTTCTGGACAGGGAAATTTTAAAGGAACTTCGGATTACGTAATCTGAAACTACATTTGTGTGAATAAAACGTAACCGTACTTAGTGCGTATATAAATTAGGACTATTACATATTCGAAAGATTAACTGTAAATAATAGTTGTAATATCTGACGTACTGAGTTTTTAATTACATTATCATATTGGTGTAAAACATTTTATAAGGATTATAATGTCATGTTTGCTCCCTGGACATTTAATTTGTAACAGAATGATAATTCTTCCTAATTTTTCACTATGGTAGTGTTGTTGTGACCAATGATATCACTACCATTTTTTGTAGTTTTTTTATTAACCTACAGAAATTCAGTTTTCAAATGTATAACATAAAAATTATTTTGAACGAAAACAGAACTAACAGTATTAAAAATTATTTGGTGGTGTGGTTTAATCTATGGATACTTATTTTAATAGACAGTAATTTTCATTTTTAGTTTCGGTTTTTACACAATGAATTGTTTAAAGATATATGAAAATTTCTGCCACTCTATTGGCCCAGAACTAAATTATTGATTGTTTGGTCTGCAGTAAATTACGGTAAACAATTTCAGTTTATAATAAATATGTATAACAGAGAGAAGTGACCATACGTCAGTACATTAAACAATGTAAGTAAGAAAGGCATCAATCAACTCACCAATTGTGTTGCTGCAGATACTTATTAATTACTGCTGTTTATAAGAGAACTGTTTTGTAAAATGAGAGTCCTCATTAATCCTTGTATAGTAATTATATATCCGTGTGGTATATTCCTGGTCAAATTCGCCTTATACGATTATGATTACATGTTCATAAAATGGCCTATTTAGTGTGAATCAGTGCGAAAAGCCTGTCATAATTCATTTCCAATAAATTAAGTAAACGAACGAGGTCTTCTGTCTGTGCAAAAACCAATTCTTGCTAAGTGTAAACTGTTCATTTTTTTAGTAAATATGTCTTCTGCACAATTCAACTACATTGACTTAAAGTGAAGATAAATAATGGGGCAAATTTGTAATATTTGCAAATTTAAGTCTAATATGTTATCTAACCTAAGATAGGATGAAATAAATTGTTAAGTTTTGCAACTCTTACTAAAATAAATTTATTTTTTGAACGATTTTGTCCAAAAAATATCTTCGTAATGTTAATTCATTATTCTTTAAAACATTTATCAATTAAATGATCACTACGTGAGAAAAGTTAGTAGATTTCTCTAAATCTAGTAGTACATTACTGCAGACAATCTGAACAGGGAAATCGACATATCACCGTTGAAATTATTGACAATGGGCCGAAAGGTAAAAAATTTAATTAAGTCTATTATTTTAGTGTGTCTCGAAAGTACACGTAGTTCTAACTTGTAGTTTAAGAACGATCCAAGTCATTGAGCATGGCATAGAGTAAACCTGCCATGAAAGGTGATATATATTAACGTATTGAACCCCATTGTAGGCTTCACAAAATTGGCAGGACCCGCAAAACACGAGCGGTTTTGAGCCGTGCGGTGATTAGAGATACCCGCTTGCACCTCGACCCACCGCGTGGCGTTATCACCTCCCGACGCCACTGAAAGACATTGAGGATAACGGTAGCGTTCACAAGGGACGGCGAGAAACCGCCAAGCTAATGTCAGTCCAGTGTGGTTTTGAACTTCTGACGAGGAATCTGTAGTGTCTGTCGCATCACCTGACGATACTAATCAGAAGGAAACTGTACCGGCAGATACAGAAATGTTTGTTGGCGAAGTACACGCGTGTGATATACTGTGGTGTGTAACCAGTGAGACCGCAACGAAAAAATGTAGCCTGGGAAAAAGTTTGGGGTGTGTAGTGTGAGGATTACGAATCATTGCCATCTAGTAAAATATTATGAATACCAAGAGCCTCGCCTGTCGCCTGGAGGACGGGCTAGAAACGACGACGGCAGTGCAATCAGGTCAGGGGATGCACAAGACAAGAGCCTCAGCGATTCTCCCCACCTTCACTGAAGTGTGGCAATATAATGCAAAGTATCGGGGGAATCACGGTCTGTCTCCCTCAAGCCTTCCGCAGACGTCACCAGCTCGCCAGGATGGTCCTGGGTTGAGACCCACGACGTGCCGCCGACCATCGATAGCCGAGCACATTCATCATCAGCCTCCGACACATCACGTTGAGGTGTCGACAGGGTCACCCATCATGGAGTAGAACATTAACATAATTAACTAAACAGCCGCTCCACTCCTACCTAAATTATGTAGTATAACCTTGTAGCAATCTGCATTCTAAACTGTGTAGAGTAGAACCGCAGTAATTATATTAACAATAGTATGTAACCGTAACCCTCACCCTTAACTTAACCACTTAACTAATGTCATATTAAGTGCCTACCTTTGACTACAGCAACCTAACCACTTTAACTTATAGTAACAACGGGTAAAACAACAGTTCACACCAACACGATGGCTTATAGCTAGAGACATGAACTTTTCGCGAAAAGAAATTTGCCTCACTTTGTGTCAGTGACTTGTGTGCACGTCTGCAGACTTGCTTCACGGTCAGAGATTGGATGTTTTGACATTCGTGTGTCGTGGGGTTTTACACGCAAATCACAGACGTGTGGTGTTAGAGTAACCTTATTGTGATTGGTACAGTCAAATGAGAAACGTCACA
>PNEQ01116310.1:44570-131153 GCA_003012365.1 Medauroidea extradentata | reverse complement strand
TCAGCTAGAATGAATGCAATGTTGTCAAAATTTGATTAAAAAGACATATTTGTAATATAACGTCCTGTTGTGTTATATTACGAAGGATTCAGTCGGGTCCTGTAGAGCATCTCAAATCTATCAACTAAATTTCGATTTAAGTTGTTCGTTATTTATTTTGAACTGGCCGTGGTTATTTTAACATGACCGACTGCTGTGATTCAGTGTTATATTATAGTGTTTAATGATAGTGAGCTGGTGCCCATGGAGCATCTCAAGTTTATTCGCAAATTTTCGATCAAATTCTAACATTATTTATTTTGAATCTGACACTGTCTTTCTAACAAGGCCGGTTGCAGTATTTTATCATAGAGTGATCATTGACAGAGACTGGTGCCCATGGAGCAACTCAATTGTATTCGCAAAAAATTTCGAATACATTTTCATCTTATTTGTTTTAAATCCTTTTAACGTACCCAGTTGTCAGTGTTGTAGAACATATAATAAAAGGAAGCTGGTGCCCGTGGAGCATCCCAAATTTATTCGCAAATATTAAATATAGTTGTAAAATTATTTCGAATCGGCAGTGGTCTTTTTAAAATGCCTGGTTGCAGTGTTACACCATAGAGCGTGCAGTGACAGAGGTTGTTGTCTACATATCACCTCAAATGTATTCAAAAAATTGCAAATAGATTTTTACATAATGCATTTTTAATCGGCCATGGTCATTTTAACATGCCCAGTTGTCAGACTTATATCGTATTGCGAACATAACAAATTTATTCACAGAAATTTCGAATAAAAGTGTTCATTATTTTTTATCGTGAATTCTCATTTTAACATATCCTCTTGTCAGTGTTGTATCATAGATCGTTCAATGACAGGATTGGCTTCCGTGGTGCATCTCAAATTTGTTCTTAGTATACATAAGTTTTTTTAGTGACCATAGTAATTTTAACATTCCTGGTTTCTATGAACGCAGTTTATATGATTTTTCAAAACATTGTTGTACAAAGAAAATTCTCAGATCCTTGAAATATTTTTTTTTTTTTTTGCAAAAGGAACGATGACAAGGTTTCATTGCTAGACTCTGTTTAAACAAGCACCTATTTAAATCAGGAATTTGCAAAATGGACCATGTCCAAGTTAGTAGATTGCTAAGAAGCAACAAAAACTTATTATAGTGGATGTGGGAGTGAAACAGGTCATCAATAATGGATAACTTGAAAGGAAAGTGTGTGTGGAATAATATGGAATATAACTGACATACACACGCATATATATTTTATTTTTTAGAAATTATAAATGTTATTGGAATTGATACCTTTTTAAAAATAAGTAGTGCTTTTTCAAACAATGGTACATAAAACATAATGCCTTGAGTGTATATTAGCGCAATGTTGGTATATTCTAGTGAAAAACAAAAAATATGATACAAAGAAACATATTTTGCAATATTGGTATATTCTAGTGTAAAACAAATAATATGATACAAAGAAACATATTTTGCAAACACAACACCATCCAGTAACTTTTAGCCATAATTCAGAATTATGTATTGCATTATCAGAGAGAGCAAAGAGAATGCTTTGGAGAGTCGAAATCTCCTATAACCGGAATTTGTTCAATAAGTGGACTTTGTCCCTTTAGCAAATTCCCGATTCATTTGCGATGTAAATTTTCTGCCGAGTTTTTATCTTGCGACACTTATCAGCTCAGCGAATCTCGAAATATTTCACTGGAAAAAAACTGTGTTGACTAGTTTTGTGAAAAATATTAGTGATTTATAATCACGGTTACAAATAAGCCAATATTTCTACCAATTTACAAATGTTTTGCTACGTCACTCCAACATAAAAGACCAGGTTTAGAATCACAAGCTTTCTAAACCTACACAAAAGTTAAGATGAATTATTCTCTATTAATATGTATATACAACCAAGTTTTATGTTCTAAGAAGACTTTTCAGCTCTTCAATTCTTAAAATATCTTTGCTTGACAAAGAAACATGTTGGCTTATTTCTTAAGTTGTTTGCCATCAAAAAAACTATTGCAATGGCAACCTGTGCACTTACAGATGACCAGGCGAACATAACAAATTTATTCACAGAAATTTCGAATAAAGTTTTTCATTATTTTGTATCGTGCATTCTCATTTTAACCTATCCTCTTGTCAGTGTTATATCATATATCGTTCAATGACAGGATTATGCTAGACAAGCATTATGATAAATTATTCCCTATTAATAAGTTTATCAAACCAAATTTATGTTCTAAGAATACTTCTACGCTCTGCGAGACTTGAAATAACTTTGCTGGTGAAAAATCTGGAAAACGTATATATTTAAGGTTGTTTGTCATTGACGTTATATTTTAACTGCTTTATTTTTGCTGTGTCATAAACGCATTGCATTAACACTAGTAGGGGAAAGGTGGGTAGCCGCGGACACTTAAGCATAATTACATACATCTGAAAAAGTTGAATACATAATTTAAAAAATTATCTATTAATTTTACGCTCGAAGCACGATATACACATACATTGCCAATACAAACACGTACAATAATCTAATAAACGAAAATTAGGAAAACAATGGTGCTTATGTTTTTGCACATTAATGTTAAATGTCGGGTAGCCCCGGACACATCATTTCTCCATTAAGCACAAGTCACAGTAAAAGGATACATCATCTGGATCAACTCCAGCACATTCTTCATGTGCCCATCCTTTACATGTACAACATTGTATCCAGTTTTCTTCAATACTTTCACAGCAGATTATGCACATTGTCTTCTTTACTGGTGAAGATGTTTTCCTTGACAAATTTTTCCGACACTGTTTCGACTTGGACTGCTCCACAGAAAGTGACAGTTTGCTAGGTTTTCTTCGTAGAATATTTTTGGATTTCTGTCGTGTCTTCAGCTCCACAGCTTCTTTGTAAGGGCTAGACGTTAGAATTTCACTTCGCTGAGCTTTTCGTTTTCTAGACGAACTTCTTCTTTTGCTGGCGTCTGGAAGAGGTGACAAAGTTTTCAAAACGCTTTTAACATTCGTTGATGTTGAGAGTTGGCTGGCTTCTTGAACATCAGGCCTGATGTGGGTGATGTTACAGGATCAGCAGAGATTTCTGACATTGGAATGTGAGTTTCTGTTGCCTTTGTAGAGATTGAACTGCAAGATGGTTGTGCAGTAGTAACGGGATCAATGCTAGAAGCTCTTGTATTTTCAACCTCATTCGAAACATAATTAGACCTAAGGGCTTCAGGAATTTCTGTTACAACATTCGTCGGTGTTAAGGGTTGGCTAGGCCTAGAAATGATTGATCTGGGTGATGTGGCAGGATCTACAGAGGTTTCTGACATTGGAACGTGTGTTTCTGTGGCCTGATAAGAGACTGAACTGCAATATGGTTGTGCGGTAGTAGGTCTAATGGGATCATTGCTAGAAGCTCTTGTATTTACGACTTCATTTGAATCACTAGGCCTAGGTGCTTTAGGAATTTCTTTCAGAAGTGATGGAATAAAATCTAGGTCAGAGAAAACTCCAGGGTTCTAAGGATAGATGCCTGTGCAAGAAAACCCATTGCTTGCAATATCAAGACGACACGTCTTCTTATAAGAACTTGAAACCAGTCTTGATATTTCATTTTCTGTTATTCTAAGACCAGCATTTTGTCGCATCCACAGAGCACAACTTTCAGCATAAGTGTTCTTGAATGGCTTCATGAAAGTTCTGTCCAATGGCTGGAGTTTGTGAGTCGTGTGAGGAGGAGTGCTTATCATATGGACATTATATTCCCTAGCATAACATATCACAGCAAGGTCTTTGTGGCAAGAATGTCCATCTAACAGCAACAAAACAGGGTTATGTTGCGTAGGCTGAGTGTATCGAACAAAATGTTTCAACCACACTAAGAATGTTTCAGCACTCATCCAACCATTTGGCAGAGCTGCAGCGATGACGTCATCAGGTGCTCCTATCATAAGTCTGTCATTCGTTCTCTTCCTTTGGAAAATATACATAGGTGGAATGAAATGGCCAACAGGATTCATGCAAAGCATGACTGTAACATTTCGGCCTCTTTCTGCTGATGTCAATTTTCCAACTTGCTTCTTTCCTTTAACAGCCAAGACTTTCTGAATTTGGTGGACAGTTGAAACCCCAGTTTCGTCCGCATTGTATATTTTATAAGGTAGAAATTTGTATGTCTCTACCAGAGTTGTCGGTTTTTCAAAAAACAATTTAACTTGAGGTTCATTGAAACCAACGCACCTGAGCAAACTGGTAGATTCAGGTGAGCGCAAACTCAAATGTGGATGTCTTTGCATGAAAGAGTTGTAAAAATCTTTTTCAGCACATCAGCACATTTGTTGTCCCTGTTAAATCTGTGTGGAATTCCAAATGTCTCTGCTAAGTCGAATGCTAACTTCAAAAATTCCTTCCTACTTAACCCCATTAACCTATCATCAAGTTCTGTAACGTTGCGCCAGCTCTTCTTCAAAATTAGAAGGAAATGTAGGTTCAAAATGTCCAAGTTTAGGCTTCAGTTCACATTCAACCCCTTTCTTAATTAGTGACACTCTATCCTGAACAGAACTTTTTGGAACGTTGAAATGTGTTGCTGCATCTCGTACACTCATTTTACCACTCAACACATGGTCTACAGCAATTTTCATTGTAACTTCACTCCATGATCTCCTATTGGTAGTTCGTCCTTTGAATTTCGGCATGATTGTTGTGTCAACAAACTGTAAAATACGACCCCAATATAGTAATAAAAATAATTAACCTGCTAAACATAGATTCTATTATGTTTTACATGTCATATGTTATGTCCGCGGCTACCCTCTTTTTAAGTGTCCGTGGCTACCCGCAACGCAATAGCTCGATCTAATAAAAATAACATAAAAGCTGATACCAATACAAGCATCCCTAAGTGATATGTTCAAAAACATTCTGTGTTATTATTTAAAAGCATAAGTTATTTTACTGGTAATGGTATAAAACTGCTACTGAGTGCTCCTGGAAGGCAGTCTGTGATGATTGTGCACATGTACTCTGAGCGTGTTGGAACTCGAGGAGATGATCTAGTCGGGGGTAAGGCGAGCAGTTTCGTCATCTCTCCCTCGCGAGGCGCTGGACTGTCCCGTGTGCGGCCTCAGACCTGGTTGAGTCATGCTCCGCGCTCATAGAGACCTGTCCGGCGTGCGAAGAGAGGATGCGTGCAGGGAGGCTAGCGGGTGTTTACACTTCTACCAGTTCATATTGTCTTGTCGAGTTAGCAGGAAGTGTTTCGTGTCTTGCAAGAGGAAGAAGCCGAAGCATTTGATGATATTATTAAAACTTATAAGGAGGCATATACTCCAGCACCACCACTCATTCTTATTGGGTGCGACCGAAGCAGGTCGTCACTTCGTAGATCGGCTACACCAGTGCATTCATCTCTGCCATTGCTGTGGAGCGATGAAGAGGACAACACTACAGGGCTTCTGTGATGGGTGTCTCCAAGGTCGAGGTTCTGCCCCTTGAGAATGAAGGCAGTGAGTACAATCTGTGTTCAACAATGAGCTCATCCATCGTGTGTGAACCAAGGACCTGGGCGAAGTGTACAGCGATAATGAACAGGAAGAGCAGGAGGAAGATGAGAATGTTGGGGAGGAAGTGCGGCGAGAGTCCTGTGTGCTGTGAGCCCGAAGAGGGGATGAATCACAATGTGCAGTGCAGCACCCCGAGTACACCACTGTTTTCACTCTTGAGGTCTTCGGTTTGACTCCCGTCGCACACCTCCTTTTTGTCCATCGATCTGTAGCAGCAGTCCTATTGTTTCGCCCAATACTGCTCCGAAGGCATGTCCCTGCAGCCTCATAGTAGACTCTGACATCACCAAGATGTCTTCACCAGCCTCGCTACACAAGCTTAACACTTTCTTCTAGCCGGGCCAATAGCGAATTCCCCCCCAATCGGGCGTCCGGAGTATTTATACCTGTCTCGCCAATCGGGGATTCACCGAATTACAGGGGTCTAAATATAGACACTACACCATACTTCGGACGTATCTTGAGCCTCGTAGGCCGGCCGCGCAGGAATCAAGGGCACTTGAAACAGGTTTTTTTGATGCTGTTCAGGGTATTCCCATCACGAAACCATCTGAATCATGAGTCATGGGCTAGCTCGTAGGGTGTTTCAACACAGCTTCCAGCCAACCGGTGCGAAGAAATATGACAAGTAATTTATATATATATATATATATATATATATATATATATATATATATATACACACACACACTTTTGCTGGTATCGGCAATAGCCACGTAAAACTATGAACTTTAAGGATATTGTTTACGAATATGATTAGGTTTCTTTAAAATGAATAGTTTGTATTTGTTAATATTACCATATCCAGGGCAGGTATAGTCAAAAATTATAAATTTTTAGTTGTATATCTTATGAATTGGTAGATTGATACTCATCGATATACTGAATCTACCTGATGATGAAGCATTTATTATTATTTAGTATATTCAAAATTAAAATATGACTATAAAAATGAGTCCTCTTATACTTGGCACAGGAGTGTCGTCTTTAACAATCAAAATTTGGAGTGTGAAATCTTCCAGGTAAAGTGGGGAAACTTAGATGTCGAACGACACTAGCATGGCCTAGTTGTCAATACATGAAACAAAAGATGACCTACTGTGGCGATATGGAGTCGTTAATGATTGAAGAAAAGTTCTGTGCTGATTGCGTAACAACACTTGTAACCATATAAAATACCTTAAAGCTACAACGAAGAAACGATTAAGAAATAGTGACATCACATAATGTCATCAATCGAAAACTATGATTACAAACTGATGTAGTGTGTATCTAGTCGTACCAACTTATTTTGGATGTTAATATTGTATTTTAATTTTTAATTTTATTTGCTTATGACAAATAGTTCATGAAATATACTATAAATGTGCTTAAAAAACTGACAGACACATATATAGTCAAACCAAGTTAATATGGTTCTAAATACGTATCTCCATTTCGAAATTAATGTAGATATAACAAATAGCTTGTAAATAATCGAGAACTATGCTTAAAAATTGACAGAGGGCGTATATAGTCAACCAACTTAATCTGGGTTTCAGTATGTGTTTGCATTATAATTGTCATTGATATAAGACAAAAGTTTATGAAATACTCAAGTACTATGCTTAAAAAACTGGCAGAGCATGTATCTACTCATATAAACTTATTCTGGTTCTAAATACACATTTGCATTTTAAATTTAATTGACATATGACAAATACTTTGGATATAGTCGGGAACTATGCTTATAAACTGACAAATGGCGTATCTATGCTTAAAAACTGAAGGAAGACCCGATAAAAATTACAAATTGTTGCCTAATACTCTTCATGTGTATGTATGCAGTAAGATCTATTCTTTAAAATGTTTCAACTTTTTATTCATAGCTAAATAACTATGTTTTAAATCATAACTATGATTTAGGAAAATATTTTTATATAAATAATATTGAGACTTATATGAAATAAGAAATTATTTATATAAAATCGTATTAAGTAGTAGCTATGCTAGAAAGTGTATTTATTAAAGAAAAATATTTTTGTAAAAAATTTAATAAATAAATGTATGCTATAAGAAAAATATATAAAATTGTATTAAGTAACTATGCTAGAAGGAATAATTATTAATGAAAAACTATTTACATAAAATTGTTATAATAAGTCTATGATAAAAGAAATAATGTAATATAAAATCGTATTAGCATATTTAATTAATAGGTAACATTTACCTGAAACAAAAATCATTTTTATGTAAACCACATTTAAAGTACGAATTTTAACATTGTGTGTGCACCTCAGTCAGCTAGGACGCACATCTTAATTCAAATTCGAATCCTATATCCAGCAAACGAAAAAACTTTAACGTACTCTAAAAATTCATAGGGACCATTCTATCATATACAAATACGTGCGACTTCACCCTTAACAGCAACAACGACACTAACGGACTCTAGCTTACAGCTACATAAACAAAGATGGCGTCTGCCGATAGCAGCGCCGCTTATTAGACAAAGAAGAACAATTACGACATAATTGCCGCCCACCTACAAATGTTGGAAACATGATGTCTCGGATGGCGAGTAGGATAAACAAGTGAGAGTCGAAAAATCATGATGTCACAAGCAGACGACGTAGGCAAACACGGCAGCTGCCTAACAGATGGTGAGCGGGAAAAACTAGTGACTATAAAAAAAACAAAAATCAAAATTCAAAAACCAAAAATCAAAATCAATATCCAAAATCCAAATAAAAAACGGACGTAACATAATCAAATATGGCGGGCGTGACATCACGTGATGTCATCAGTTGGCTCCTTAGCCCCCAGGCCCTGTGCCAGCTCTGTCATTAACCTACTACTTTCATATATAAGGTAAACATGTGTGCTTGAACGAGGTGAGACGACTATTTCAAGATAATTATTAATAGTGAACAAATTTATGTAAAGTTAGTGAATTGTGTACTTCTTAGTGTTAGTGTACTGTGTATGGTTAAATGTAAATACTATAGATGATCAGTATTAATAGCGAATGAATTTTTCTATTACGTAAAGATAATAAATTGCAGATCTTTTAGTATTATTGCACAGTGTATGGTTCTAAGTGCACACGATAGATAAGAAAGCAAATGTGACTGTATGTTTTTGATAAGTTACTGTATGAGGTATTGATATAATGCATTAAAAGTAATTATTTTCGTTGGTTGCGAAGAGATAATGATAAACAGTGGCATCGAGGGGACAGGGAAGAAAATGTGTGTTAATGGTTTCACTGTCATTTACACCAAGTTTCGTATTGTATCTATGTATGTTAGGGCTTACAGCGAAAGTAATTTAGCAAAAATCACTTCACTTATTAATCTTACAAGTGATACTCATAATTTGATAAACTACGTAAATCATTAGGCTAAATGTTAATATATATGTTGTATTTTCTTAGGTTTAATCCACTCAGTAAAATCAAGCAAGCTGAATCAAATCATACTGTTTTTTTCTAAGTCCGCAGAGAGAAGCAGCACATGAACGTTCCCTTGACGTTGTTGTGAGACAGCACTCAATTTCGTTGATTAGCGCGTGACTCACCCACTCGCTCTGCACAAGTGAACACAACAGGCTCATCAGCTAGCAGGCTCCAAGCTGGATGCGCAAATACACTTCTACTTGTGAATGGCTTTCTTACAAACGAAAGAAATACTGTGGACATACGCGACTGTAGCAGATGATGCGTCACAGTAAACCAGAGTGTGATATTTAGCAATAAAAATAATAAAAATTACTACTTCTATACAAAAGAGAACCTCAAGGTAATGACAAAATCCTTGAAATCTGTACCTTTTTGACAAGTACTCTTATCGCGGTAAATTTTTTTCTTCCAGTTTTACTGTCGTAAACAAAGTCTTAAGTCTTTTGAGTGTGAAGAAAATTTAAATGGAAGCTGTAGTTACTGGAATAACAGCCAATATCATCAGGACTGCCAAGCGGGGGGACAGGGGGGACGTGTCCCCCTCAACTTTTAGGGTGAAGGGGACCGTCTCCCCCAACTTTCTAGATTTTGGCCTTTTTTGTTCAAATCATTATTTGGTATTATTATTATTATTCTCTTGTATACAACACGAGGTCATTAATTTAAGCAATATTTTTCTGCTGTTTTTAGTCAAATCATGTAGGCTAATAAATAATTGTTTTTAATAATTGTAAGTAAATAAACCACAAAAGAGGCTGTCAAAAATAACTTTGCTTTCGCACAGTCTATTCACATGCATTTGTCTCTTTTGATTTATGAATTTTCTCATTTTACACTCGTATTTTATTTCAAAAATCATTTTTTTTTCTTTAGTAATTGCCGTATACTTTAAAACTCTATAGAGCAGGACGTCTTTATTTATCTTTTAATTAAAATCCGAGCAGTAACTCAATAACATTAGCTGAATATTTGTAAGTTACTACTTGTGGTTTTACTCGTCAGTCCAGTTTGCCAACTGGGAAGAAGGTATCTCAAGATAAGGTGTTCAAGCACCTCTTCCACTTTACCTCCAGACACCAGACTTGCGGGAAAGGGACATTAGCGGGATTAGCCCCCCCCCCCTTCACCCTCACTTCAACGTCTGTACCCAAACCTTAAGCGTACCTGCGTATTCCTGTAGTAGCCTCTCGCTGTTATATCTGTTGTGTTGTGGCGGAGAAACGTGTGTTATACTGTACATGCAGATTAAAACAGTTTGTGTGCGCGTTAGTGAAGCATTTTATCATCGAAAATGAAACGACAAAATACTGTTATAGAGTTTTTTTCACTTAATAAAAGATCTAGTGGAGGTGCTCCGGCTGAAATATCATCGAACGGAAGTGCACATGAAACAAGTGAATATCAGGTAAGTTTTTTAACGATGATTGACAAACCTATACAATGATGTAAATGGTAAAAAAAATTCTGGTGGGGCACATCACAGAACTAATTTTTATTCTCTTTGCTTGAGTAGCTTAGAACTGATAAGAGCGAGAAAGAGTGAGAGAGAGAAAGTGTGTGTGTGTGTTAGAAAAGGAGGAGGAAATCGATCATTAAACATTACGTTAAACATTTTATTGCATTTTTATGATACGCAGTCTGAGGCGTCTGTTGTATTCCTAGATGTTATAGTTATTCGTTAGTAATAAAAGCGTGACAACGAATTTGAAGTATTGTTTTTAAAGAATCTTGTGAATCTACAAACTGTGAATTTAAAATGATTGGCTTTTAATACTTTATACAAACCTCATATTCAATTAATTCGTACACAGACATTTCGAAGAATGCCGCCAGCCCTAGAACAAATGTTTGCAAAGTAAAATTTGTAACGAGTTTATTTTTAAAAATATTAGTTTCTCGATCATGAAAACCACTTCGTGATTTTTATATCGCTTTGAAATATTGACGTTAAGAGCTACCCAAATTTGTTGATGTTACTTTTTTAGAAAAATTTAAACCACCCATCGTTAATTTTATAAAGATCCTTAGCTTGCAATTGACTTTTAAAAATTAAATAATATATGATAACGTTATATACTATCGTTGAGGTTAGCCTGGTCGTAGAGTGAATATGGTCAGCAACCCAATAAACTCAATTGCAAGGTTTTGCAACATGAATTGCAGAAATCTCGAACCTACAGTTATAACCGAATTTAGGCAAAGTTTTCGTTTATATAACAGTATGTATGGAAAGTTATACAGCTAAATTATTTTTAGTTCGTGACCATAATCTCCCCATTACCACAGAAACCCCAGCAGATTTTACATGTGATAGTATAGTTACAGTATAAAATTTTGACGTTGTTAGCAAAATACCTATCTACAAACTGTGTTCATTCGACATTTTTAATTAAAACAATTGCAAGAGCTGTTGCATTTGGTTTGGGGATGGTCGTTAACAGTTATATTAGATGCAGATTGAGATTTAGACGTGGTAAAATGTGTAAAGCAGCGAATGATCACAATTTAAGCGACAACTGAGCGCAGTCATTATGTGACAACATCATTCTACAATTAAATCTCATACTTGGTCTCGGTGCAAGAGCTACACTTTTATACACAATGACTAGAAATTATTATATTCCTGAGGGGTGTAAGAAAACTATATATATATATATTTTTTTTTTAATGTGCAGGCCTATTTTAAATATTTATGTTGAATGTATGATATGTTATCTTACCAACACAAGCTAACAAAAACAAAGGCTTGTTAGACTGGACATTCGTATTTAAATATAAATATTTCACTTAAACCTCTAATTACAAAGAAGGATCATATGCATATGGATTTTCTTATGGCGGTATAAATATACTTAATTAATCTTTGAGGCACCCGCAAACCCAAAACAATATGCAGTCGTGAGTATCGAAGTCCATTAGCTTGTTATATAAAACTTGCATAGCATCAGATTTAAAATGTTAACAACCATATCTCACCTCATACGTCTCGTACCTGGAATTGTAAGTTGCATAGACTGATTTGAAAATTATCAGCTGATAAAAATAATGATTGTAGGTGGAGGCTTCACATACTACGTCAGACGCACAAGCACATGGAAGTGCCCTCTTATCAGATACTGTCTTCGAAGAGAAAAGTGCAGCAAAGGAAGTTGTTCCACAATTTGTAGAGTTGAAACCAAACCAACCCAATGATAGAAAAATTTTCCCCGTGCAAAATCTTAAGAACAAAACTCTCTCATTTCAAACGAAATGGTACACTGACCATAAATGGTTACATTATGTTGCAGGAGTCAGTGGTGTGACGTGTTTCTATTGTAGTCGCTATGTTCAAAACTGTCCAGACAGAATTTTAGCAAAACGATGCGATCCTGCCTTCACTACCAAAGGTTTCACAAACTGGAAAAAAGGATTGCAAAAATTCAAGACCCATGAATGTTCAGATTCTCGTTTGCAAGCCGTACTCAGTTACAAACAAACGATTTGTTACCTATAAACGTGCAGTTAAAAACAAGTTTGGCAACAGAACAGGAATGTGCGTATAAGTGTTTAGTTAAAATATTGAGCACTGTGAAATTTCTTGCTCGGCAAGGACTTGCATTTAGAGGACACCAACTTGATGGTGGCAATTTTCAACAACTGATAGCATTGAGCTGAGGATTGCCCAGAACTCAGAACATGGCTGAAAAGGAAAAAGGATTGGTGCAGTCCGGGCAGCTCACTTAATGCTAGACACGAGCTCAAAAATATTATGGAAATGAATTGTAGTTCTCCAGTAACAAATATTACAAGTATAAAGCCTCTATGTCCGACAAGGTGCGTTCACCGAGGAAGTCAGATCAATAAAATTTTGCAAAATTACGGTTTGCTTCTTAAAACACTTGATCAGTTAGATGCAGATAGTAACTTTCATACTCACGGTTTGTTGAAAAAATTTGAATCAAGTGCAACTGTGCTAGTACTTTTAATGTCCAGGCATGTAATAGAGAAATTATAAGTACTCAACAAGGCGTTACAAGGTTCACAGCAGACTGTCAGTGGGATGATGGAAGCAGTCACTCTGATCGAAGACTCCATTTGTAAAATGAGATCAAAAGTTGAATTTCAAAATATATTAACTGAGATAACCTGTTTTCTGTGGAATACAGATTGAAAGAGTTGCAGTTACCAACACAAAGGAAACCGCCGAAACGTTTCACTGGGTCAGCAGAAGCCTTTGAAGCAACAACGGTTGATCAATATTACCGTAAAGAATTTTTCATGGTTGTCTATTCTGCACTAAGTGGACTAAATTCAAGATTCAACCAAGAAGATATAAAAAAACTGCAGAAACTGGAAGTAAGTTTGCTGAAGGGAGAAATTTGTGACGAGCTAGCTTGCTATCCAGAAGTGGATTCTCAGTCACTGAAGACGGAGGTTGAACTATTTCTGAAAAAACACAAGCCAAAATCTGTTAAGGATGTTTCCAAATTACTTTTGAACTCTGCGCCAGAAGTTCGGCAGCTGTTTTCAAATATAGAGGTGCTGGTAAGATTGCTGCTCGTTGTACCCAGTTCGTCTTGTGCGGCCGAAAGAAGTTTCAGTTCTCTGCGAAAGCTGAAAACGTATCTCAGGTAGGCATGATTTTTAAGTGAAACTATTAAAAATTTATTTGGCTGTAAAATTAAGTATAACAATTAATAACTTAATGAAATTTTCACACTCGTGACTTTAAAAAATTAACACAAGTGTCTAATTTTTAAAATTATATTTGCACTTATTTTATATGCCATTAAATAATTCACATTTATTTTAATTTCCAGTTCAACTATGACGCAGATAAGACTTAACCATGTAGCTGTTCTCCATGCTCATCAACATGAGCTGGACTTACTTGATTTAAACATCATTGCATCCCAATTCATGAGTCGAAATGAGAGGAGAGGACATGTATTTGGAAAACGGTAACACACTATGAGTACCAGTACAGAAGAAAGACTTTTCTACAAAATACGTGCTCTGTTATTCTAGACAACAAACAGTGATGTGTTTTGAAGATCTTAGATGTGGTCAGTTAAAGTAGTCGGTATATAAGAAATGTAGTATGAACAAGAATGCAAAGTTTGATCTATAAAACAATGTATAATGTTTCCAAGTGTGCTGATAATGTACCTTATTTGAAATGTCATGAGTGTAGTAGCCGTAACAATAGTAATAGTACTAATAATACTAGGAGAAAATAATTTATTCCTAAGATTATTATAATTGTAAAACTAATTCCTGGGCAAGTAATTTTTTTTTAACTTCCCCTCTCCACAAATTTTTTCTCTCAAACTCAGGTCAACTTCACTTTAACTAAATCAAATTACATCTTAAGAGAACTGTAGTGTTTCTAACAGCCGTGTAGCCAATTTCTAGATGTGAAAACTTTTTAAATAGCACTATTTTGCACCTTTCAGATCCAAATTTTTCCGGGGGAGGTGGTGGGGGATGTAATTACAAGCTGCCGCATTCTAACTTGTCCCCCGCCCCCCCTTCAACTTTATGAACACAGCTACGCCAATGTCCACAGTCCCGTGTACACTTTGTCCTCGGCTACTTGCGCATGGCTGCTGGGTAGCTAGTTGTACATGTGACCAGGTAACGCTGAAGTCAGTGAGATTTTCAGTCAGGTTTGCTATTGGTTTAAGTTTTCAAGAAAATGTCTTAGTAACATTGGTCCCTATCGTGAAAGTAACATACGTGCACCTGAGTTTGAAATTTGACATATTCTCGAATGAAATCGAGAAATTTCGGAGTATCTATTGATAGGTCAACTCACATCCTCATAGCAGGCAGATAACTCCGAGGATTGGGAGTCAACTGGCTTTATCAAAGCCGGCAGTTGGCTGCGAGTATTAGGAGTCACAATTACTGAGGAAGCTGTGATTGAGCATTAACATAAAAATCAATCGATATGTTTTATTACAACAAATAATATTTTACAATATTAACTATCAATAGGGTCACGGTTTTGTCGCGAAAAGATTTTCGCCCCACTTTGTTTCAGTGACTCACGTGGACATAGGCAGTTCTGTTTCAAGGTTATTGGCAGCGTGTCTTTGTTCAGACACGTTTCTCATTTGACTGCACCAATCAGAATAAGATTATTGTGAGTGTGTGCGTCTATAATTTTGCCAAGGCAAGTGAGAGTAAAACCATCCAACCACAGACGATGTAGCAGAACTGCAGGTGTGCGCATGACGCATCGAAACCAAATGTTGCAACAATCTTTTCGCCATAAAATCGTGGCTCTAACTATCAATTAATTTACTTTACATTTCATTGCCTAACTTGTATAAATGTTTTACCGGAGGTATATATTAATTAAAAATTACGCATATATCCTTAAAACATCAATTTTAAAATTTTTATCGCTCTTCTGATTGTCTCTTGGTAACATAGGCCTACATATCCATCTTCATTACTCAAGTTCGACTTCTTCCATCTTCCCTGCAAGTTTAAACCATTTTTTTTTTAAATTTGTATGTTATAAACCTACTTGACCAAAGAATTTCCTAATTAATTTTATTGTATTTATCTATCTTTTCGCCACTTAGGTATAGGCTAAAAAGTATTTATTTCCGTTCAATCAATATATATTTTAGCTGTACAATACATTTACCTTGTCAATATTTTATTTAGCTTCGTTAAACTCCCACTTATCATTACACAAGTGCCACTTCTTTTTCATAAAATAGTTTTACTATTTTAACTATGTATATTTATACTAATTATATTTTAAATACTTGTTTTACATCCTAACATAATTAATAGCATGACTCTTAGAAGATGATTCAATTGTTACATTCACGTCTCTCATTAGCTATCTAGGCTCATAATATACTATTTTAATAACATAGTGATATTATTAATTACAATACAATTTTCTGCTTGTCTTCCTTATTATACTACATACATATATTGTCCGCTACCCCACAGAACTCGCTATTAGGTAAGAACCCAATGAATGTCCATTAAACTGAATTAAATATGTTTTATTCAAAATATTTATTTAAAATCTATATTTTAAAATTTTCATACATGTGAGGTACTTTACTAGAGGCCCCCGGACGACTACACACCCTACTCTCTCTCTCTCTCTCTCTCTCTCTCTCTTACCAACTTACCTATACCCGATCGATTGTCAATAAACTCAATTGATACATTTTTTAAGCTTACAACAATACTATTTCGAGAGTCCCTGGCCTGCTGTGTCGCCACCTGCCTGCGCGGGACTAGACGACACAGATGCGTGATGTCTTTAAAATTTGTCAGGTTCACACCGGCGTGCGAGCCGTAAAGTCCCCATTCTACCGCCACCCCACTGAAACCTACCCCATCCCCTTTCTTTTCCAACCACGTTCTTTTAACTATATACACTTACAAACGACTTTCTCTCTTTACAGCTACCAGATATATATATACACACACTCGAACACTCACAGCTATGCAAAATATTAACAAATCTCATGTCTAAGGCCGGCATCCATACTGGATAAGGTATGACGTATTCATACAATATAATTTACAATCTGCTCTCTGCATTTTTGTTCACTTGAGATAAATAATATTCAGAAAGTTATAATTTTATATAGTTTTCTTTACACATAATAATTAAAGTAGTAATATAATTTCTCCAATAAAACTCTAAAGCAAAAAAAATATTTTTTACAAAAACAGTAATCAATGTTTACATATAATCTACTTTTTGAAAACACACTATTCACTGCAAATACGTAAATTTTTTTAGCTATAACCACCTTGTAATTTTCCTAATTACGTTTTTTTTTTCATTTACATCAAAAAACCTAGATCGGCGTCGTACCATCGCAATGCAATCTCGAACACAAAGCCCTCGTTGCAGAAGTGACTCCTATGGTTCCATGACTTATCTTCAGACTATGCCAGTATGGTTAAGGAAACCACAAGATACAAACGAAGTTCTCACAAATACCAGCGATCAGCTCGTCACCATGGCATAATAAGTGCTCGCAGTCACTATCGAAGATGCTGTTGTCTCTGCCGAAGTGGTTGCAATCTTTGTTGATCAGCTAGCGCAACTTTGCGAACAGCTTGGGAACAATTTCAGGATTTTATTCAGGTATTATACTTCACGACACCCTTCAGTATACTATGCTTCAGGATACTATCAAAGGATACGATTCAGGATACTATTCAGGATAACATTCATGATACTATACTTCAGGGTACTATTATGGATATTAGTCAAGAAAATATTGAGGATACTGTTCAGGATACTAATCAGTATAACATTCAGGATACTAGTCAGGATACTAATTAGGTAAATATTCAGGATACTAAGAAACTAGTCAAGAAACTAGGATATTATTCAGGATACCACTCAGGATACTAGAATATTAGTTAGGATACTAGAGTATTAGTCAGGATACTAGTCAGGATAAGATCCAGGATACAAACCATCTGGCTTCCGTTCTTCACGATACCTTCCATCAGGATACTTTGGTGAGCAGCTCACGAGCTTTGGTGAAAAGTCAGCGAATTTTGGCGAACAGCTCGTGAACGATTTCAGGATTCTATACTTCATGATACTAAACCTTTTTTTAATATGTTAAAAATTAATAAATATTTCCTAGGTGTGGAAATAACTAATGAAGGTTTAGGACTGACTACGAAGAAAATGTAACCGAGCCTCTGTCAGTGCCAATACTGCAAGAATGACTTTACCTTTGGTTGTAATAATGTCTACCGACATGAGAGGTTTGGATGTAAGAAGAACCTTCATACTTGCTAACTTTCTGCTGCAAGTGTGGAAAACAGTTTCAGAGAGGAGGAAATATGAAAACACACATCAATAACTGCCAATAAAGTACCCCTGTCGGCTAAAATGTCAACTTTACCTCTAGATACTTCTACAACTCAACCGTCTGCTGCTACGCCAAATTTACATGAGCTGGGACAGTCATCAATGACTTCACCTGATCCACTGTTGTGTACCACTATGTTAGCAAAAACCAGAAATCTATGGACAGTGCAAGTTATATACAGCGTGCTACACAGTCAGTTCGTACAAAGTGTAAACATGCTACACTCTCGTAAGAAATAGATTACCTTTATAGCAATACAGTTAAGAAGCAGGACATTGCAAATTAATCTCGTAAAGAAAAGAAACGTGATAATGATCATCATGAAGATGGATACCACCGCAGTGCTCGCAGAGCAGGGGAACTGCAAGCGCGGAGCCGTGTTATGACAACACCTTGAAGGTTACCCTTAATATTGAGAGCAGGCTGACATATATAACGAGGGGGCCGGGCCAGCGTAGGGGTTGTTCATCGGACCGTCAGCTGGGGTACCTCCAGGTCGGCTAGGACGCCGTCCCCCTGCTCACCAACTCCGTATTCCGAGGGCCGGACACCTGGGACTCTGTTCGTGACCCGGGGAGTTCACGACAGTGCTCACACACGATAACGTCAGAGTGTTGACGGCGCCAATACTCAGTGGTAAGCAGCTTGGAACTGGGTTCCGATATACTTCAATTAAAGCTCCCCTATATTCAGGCTTTCAGCCAAGATTGTACTACGCCCATTGTAAAGCTGTACTGTGCATTGTTAATGTCAATTAAAGCCTCTTCTAGTCAATATTGTAATGTCTGATAACTATCCTTAATACCTGGTCGCAGTACATAGGAGTCAGTTAAATGTGGAGACAGTAGTAGCCTCTTGTCTGAGCACACAACCCTTATGTTCACCCCGAGAACCAACTGGAGGAGAGAAAATAATCCAGAAGTGAAACAGAATTAACGAAGAAAATACAATTTTATGAAATAATCGTTGAAGCTGGTGGTGACAAAGATAATCCAGACACTCTCACATGGGTCCCCGGTGAAGAGGCAGCGATGGTAGGTAAGGAGCCGAAGGTAGAGCAACAAATTTGTCAATGGAGTTTCCTAATAAACTTGTGCACAGGCTCTGACTAATGATTTTTATGTGAGAAGCTGCAGATAATTCCAGCTTACATGAAATGCAACGAATTATCCAAGAAATGAAGAAAAGAAATTACATTAAATAGAAATTACGAGTATTTTCATTAACTATGTATCTTAGAAAATACAATTACATAAATCTTGTTGAGTGTTTTTTCTTGGTTAATACTCTGCTCCTATTGTAGTGATACTGAAGATTTTGCTGAAAGTTTTTGGCTGCCCCTATAAGAATTTTATTATAAACTGACGCCATGTCTGGTGAGATTGAGGTAGGAACGGAGCTGCGTTGGAACGCTCTGGGCGCCACCCGTTTAAACATGTAGCCAGGAACTAGAGGCTCGATAGGTCGTGGTCTGTTCGTGCCGGCGTGCCACTCTCTCACCTGGCGAGTCGAAAGAGCTGCGTATCGGAAAAAGCAGGGAGGACCTGGAGAAAACTACACCTTACATGGACACTTATGGGGCTGTCCACACCCCCATAACCTAGGGCCTTAAGCGAGCCATTTCCAAATGGCAAAACAAAGTAAAACTCTGGGCCGGATAGTTGCACACGCACATTATGTTTCTCGGTGGACGAATCAGAGTCCCGAAGCGCACCACGTCTCTCTCGTTCAGTCCATCACGGCCGCTGCTTCCAGATTGCCATATTCATGTGATGGTAGAGGGAGGGGGCAGCAAAGCCATGTGTCCTGCACTGGCAGATGGCCATGCGGCGACCGGGATGGCTGGTGTCGCACATCATTGTCAAGTTCGCACACGCCCTGCCGCCATCACTGATCCACCACACACACTCAAGTACCGAAAATCTGTCATTACCAACCAGCGCACACCTGCCACTGACACACTCTGCTAACACCTGCCGCGACCAGGCGCAACTCCACCTGGCCTGTAGCCCGGTACGACGACATACTCCCCCTTCCTGAAGACGACTGGTATACTTTGCTGCAGGTGTCGCCCCCGACGACTGAACACTAGGGTCTGCTGAGCCTCGAAGTCTCTGGCTTCATCTCCTGAGTCATCGGGTGGTGCACAGCTGGTCTGCTGTTTCTGTCGTGGGCGAGGTCGTAGATTGTGGAACTCCCTTTGGTGTCTGTTGCTATGGATCGAGGGAGTAAATGTTGGGGTGCCGGCTGTCGGTAACACCAGCATGTCCTGGGATGTTGTGGTCTTCATATCCTTACATTCTACCACTGGCATCGGCATCGTGGTTGGAATCGAGGCTACTCTTCTGGTTCCTCGATGTGTATGGTAAAAGTCATACTCTCTAGTGGCGCATCCAATTTTCACGCTTCCCGGACGATGGGTTGGAGACTCGGCTCATCCTCATCAGGCATGGTCAATATTGGTTCGGCTTCCTGCGGCAGTGTTATGACACCAGGCGTCGACAGAAGTAACGCCAGTCCCAACGTCTTGTCACATCTGCTTTGCGAGTGTTTGTCATTCTCATCGTGGAGTGGTGTCTCAGTTTGTGGATGTAAGGTGTCCTCCGGTGGGGCCTGTGTCACACTGTCTGTATCTGTCTCCTTGTCAGCCGGCATGATAGGAACCACCCTTAGTTCGTCTCGATGGATCTTTCGAAGGCACCTGTCCCCATCTCGGACCAGGTAGACGTGTTGTCCTAGGCATTTTTGCACTGTGTGTGGTCCTGTCCAGCGAGGTGCTAGTCCTGCTCAGAAGTTTTATGTGCCGGCCTACAATGGATGGTTCCGAGCATATACCAGTGTCCACAACTCCAGAGGTGCAGGCGGGTTTTCCGACACTGCAGAATTTTTCGCACATACGTCTCTTGGTGTTTGCAGGCAGCAGTGAGTTCGGCGTCTCGGCACTCGCCCCAGTCCTTTGCATCATGAGGGACCTCTGGCCTGGGTTCTCCTGTAAGTGGTAGGTTGCGCCCTTGCACGAGGGTTGCCGGTGCCTGCCCTGTGGCAGCGTTCACCCGATTTCTGAGGCAGAACAGAGCCTCGCCCAGATGCTGGTCCCATTGTGAGTGATCTTCTCCAACACGCAAGCGGAGTTGGACCTTCAGCTCCTGGTTCTGCCTCTCTGTTGGATTAGCACGAGGGTGGTATACCGGTGTCGTATGGTACACCAGTTGTATTTCGAGGCACCACCTCCTCCACTGCCTACTGAGAAACTGTGAACCATTGTCCGTTAGTAGTGTTCGGATTACCCCCATCGTGCAAAAAATTCCTTCTGGAGTTTTTTTTGTAATTGTCTGACTACGTGTGTTCGTTAGTGGGTACGCCTCCACCCAGCGAGAGAACATGTCAGTTACCACTAATATGAAACGATATCACTTGGTGGTGGGCGGATACAGTCCCATCAAGACCAATGCTACAGCTTCGAAGGGAGTAGTGGGCAGGTAGGGGCATTGTTGTTCGGTCCCATCTGCTCTCCATGCCTTTTTCTGCTGGCAGTCCTGGCAGCCTCATACATAATCCCGCACATCCACTCGGAGTCTAGGCCAGTGGAAATACTGCATTACATTCCGCACTGTCTGATCTACCCCAGGATGCCCTGCTAGTGTATCACTGTGTGCGAAGTTCGAGACTATCTCTCTCGCCTTGGGGGCCACAAACACTTTCCATTCTGTATCCACACCTGGCGGCCTCGTTTCTAGCACTTGATCCCTTACTCGAACACACTCCACATTACCCTCTTGGCTATTAAGCGCAAAGCTGTATGAGATTTTTTTTGTGTGTTAAGAATGTGATTATTCACAGCAGACCAGGTAGTCGGTCTGAACGAATGTGTGATCACCTGCAGTGAGGTGTGTTCCTTAGTTTCGAATTTCCTCTGCTGAGTTGAGGGACGCTCTAGAGGAAACATCACTGCCACATCGTGGTCGTCCATGTTGGTTTGACCTGGGTTTGGATCCTGTGACAAGTGATCGGGGAGTTCATTGGCAACTACGCTGACATGCTCAATCGTAAAATCAAACGACTGTAGTAACAGTGCTCAGCCGATGAGTTTACCGCTCTTTCCCTGCATTGTGTCCAGCCACGTCAGACACTTGTTGTCCGTTCGTAACGTGAACTGTCTTCCTTCTAGGTGAGGGCGGTACTTACGAAGAGCCCAAACTACCGCCAGGCACTGTCGCTCGTTGCTGTGATTGGGACATTCTGCTTCTTAGAATTTGGCACTACTGTAGTTGATAATGAGTCGTGACCAGTCGTCAGCTAGCTGGTATAGGACGGCGCCTGCACCTTCTGTGCTGGCATCGGTCTGGAAATAGAGGCGCTTCTCAGGGTTGATGCGAGTCAAAGCATGACACTAGGTTAACTGCGATTTCAACTCTTCAAATGCCTTCTGGGCACGTTCGTTCCAGGCACAAGTTCTTTTTACAGACAAGTCAGTGAGAGGAGTGGCGATTGTGGCAAAGTGCGTTATGTGGTTCCTCAACCAGTTCGTTAATCCAATGAACCGTTGCATTTGTTTCCTGGTCGTTCAAAATATGCTGTTGGCAATTTTGTCCAGGTGTTCGGGATGGGCATACTTAATATCTGGCCATATCACATGCCCCAGGAAGTCGAAGGAGGTTCTACCGATGTGGCACTTCTGAGGGGAGACAAGTTGGTGCACTGCTAGTTGTTCTAACACTAAACTCAGTTAGTGTACATGGTCCTCCCATGTCCAGGACCAGACGATGATGTCATCGAGGTATGCTGCGACAAACTCCCCGATGTACCCCTCCAGCACCTGCATCATCATGTACTGGAAGGTTGAAAGAGTACACTTCAGCGCGAATGGCATCTTCCGAAACTGAAAGCGGTGTCCGTCTGGTGTCGTAACCGTCTTCTGGACGTATCGGTACTTGCCAATGAACTGACCTTAAGTCTAACGTCGAGAACACTTGGCCGTCACCCAGTCCTGCCAAGGCCTCATCAACACTGATCCACGGTGGAGGGGCACTCTCTGTCACCAGGTTCAGCGGCCGGAAGTCAGCACTAATGTGCAGTGTCCCTACCTTCTTCGGCACGAGTACAATGCGGGCATAATATCGACTGTTGGACAGTTCAATGACACCCTCCTTTGCCATCTCGGCGACTTGCTCCCGGATGACTTGGTGTTCATGCACCCCGTAGCCTCTGGGACCAGTGTAGACTGGGTCTGGGTTAAGTGTCAGTATGGGGTGCTCAGCTGCTATGGTTATCTTAAGTTGGTTGGAGAAAGCGAAGACATCTTTCCGTTCATCCAAGAGAGCTTGTATCGCTTTCCTGTATTCGACTGGGACCTCGTTGTCCATGTCGGCCAGGTGAATTGTGTGTTGGTTGGTATTCGGCCGCCAGTCGACAGCATATACTGTTCGTCGTTCCCTGGCTCCCACATGTACCCTCTTCACCGCGACCTCTATCACTGCTTCTTGTTGCTGCAGCCGTTGTTGCTACAGCACGACATACTCTCGTAGGCCGTCCACGACCAAGGCTTCGACGTGAGATGTCTGGTCGCGTATCCTGATTGTCAGGTCGGTACGCCCTGTGTGGCACAGTGCTTCCCTCTGGTGGCCAGCTGTAGCATACAGGGTCTAGGTCGGATCTGTGATGGATTAACGAATATGGATGCGACGAACATATGGCTGGTGGCAGTTGGTTGGTTGTTGACTTCGATCGGGATGCGGAGTAACTGATCCTCCTCGACGGTTAATTGTCCCAAAAATGGCTCTGAGTCGGTGTTGGTCGTGATCAGGTGTGTCTGGCGATTGACAGCGGGGAGGTCAGCAGCTGGCCTGCCTCCCCGACATAGGCATTTCCCGACGGCGGGCATGTGGCATTCCTAACAGAGCAATCCCGGTGGCAGTGAAATGTGTGCGCTGGGCAGGTGTGGCACTGTGGCGGTCGAATGTCCTGTCGCGAGAGCTGTGGGGCGGATGCAGGGTCGGCCGACTGCGGCGCCTCAATCGCGAGTTGTTGTCTTCGACCCATTGGTGTGCTGCTATCGCGCATATTTCTGGTGATGGGACTCTCCTCGTCTGCCCGTCCTAGTGTCTGTAATGGACGTCCCCTCAGCCGATTGACGGTCTTGTCAGTGACGATTGCTCGACGAATGTATCCCTCCACACTTTCACCATTCACTTCTGCCAAAATGGTTGGAGTTCCAGTCGCATACACAGGGTTATGCTGCTTAGTGCATCCTCTGACAACGTGGTTGGATAGATGCGCCGGAACAGCTGGATTTTCGTGGCTATGAACCTGTCTGTCGACTCTGTGTCCTTTTGTCGTTCAATATAAAATCGCGCTTGACAGTCTGCTATAGCTTCCGCGGATCCGACCCGATACCGTAGGCCATTCGCGAACTCGTCCCATGTCATTGTTGCATGTCCCCATATTCTCCACCAGTCCTTTGCTGCACCATGCAAGTTATTGATCGCATGATCAATCCACTCCTCGTACACTACGCTGCAATAACGGTGTTTCTCACTGCTACAGAAACTGGTCCACGTCCTCGTGCATGTGTCCAGAGAACTCGGGAGTTTTCATTATGACCCCATTCTCTTGGTGGGTTGTCATGACGGCTCGACGTGCAGTAGTTGAGGCACTGGGGGAGGGGTGATAGGGTGGTAGGTTTGTAGCTTGTGATGTATGACCTTGAAGCTCGGGAGGGGGTCTCGATGACACACAAGTTGCACAAGCGAACATGCCCTCACCGAACGTGACAAGTTCCGTGGCGTGCGAACATCTGTGGCGGCATCTTGTTCGACATGTCACACAAGTGGCCATCTCCTTCCCTTGTCTGTCACAAGTTGGCCTGCCTTGGCGGGCTGTGGTCGATAAGTTTCTCCACTTTCATGCTCGGGTTTCCCTTACGGTTCTCCATGGCACATGTGCAGCACTGTTGCAGTACTTCTCCGAAAAGTAAATCAGGGAAGGCTGGTAATCCAAACTCATGCTTATGTTACCGGCACATAGTTATAACCTATAATAATATAGTTATGTGAATGATTTCACGTAATTAATTTGAGGTTTAATTAATTTAGAGCAAATTTTGTTGAATTTTATGTAATAGGCCAAGTATCTATTATTAACATGTAGCATTTTTTCTCATTATTTTACTCAAATAAAATGAACCACCCGCATTAATTGTTTAAGAGCCGTCATAATTATAAAATGCTATGAGAACTTTATTCTCGGGTTTGTATATAACGAGCAAAGAAAATGGAAAATAACAAAAATGTCTGGTGCTACACAATTTTTCATAGCATCGTTACTTGTTGAACTTTACTTGATTCAACAGCGAATGATGAAATTTTATTTTACACTACTATTGCAACTCTTCTCAGACGAATGATTACACAAATAATGTAAAAAACCTCTGTATGTAGATACAGCAAGGGAACCTAGCACACAGTTATCTTTTCCTACGATCTATTGATCTATTACCCACTCATTAAATAATGTTTTTCTTTTTTATTGTGCTGCCTGTATCTTAGTGCATTTTGTTAATAATTTACTGAGATTTTGATGTCACAAATTTGTATGTTTCAGTTGATCTCAAAAATGTGTGACTCATAACATTCAATGTGAGTAGCTTTAACAAAAAAATTTTAGTATATTAATTTTAAAATAGCTTGTTCAGAATTAATAAATACAGTATTATTTAGAGATTAAGAGCGTGTAAATTTTTTCCGTAAAATAAACGTATTTGACATCAGCTAGGCGCGAGTGGCTCGCGTCGCAAGTGGCGGAAAGATGTTGGAAAGGAGGTGGGGCACAGTCCACCATCTCATCGCATGACTGGTGATAGTGAAGCAAGGGGAGGGGCAAGAGGAGGGGTGCGGTCCGCTGTCTCGACGCCGAGGCTGTATTGTTCTAATTTATCTTTTATGGCCTCTCGCTTATGTTTTCAGAACCAAGGAAATATAAATTAGACAGGAAGATAAGGGTAAGAGAAATAGATCAAGTAGGAGGAAACACTCAACAATACTATTAGGAATACTAATACATAGATACAGTATAAAGTAATAGTGGAAGAAAGGATAGAGAGATAGGCGAGACAGTAACTAAGGATCAGGATTGCTCTCCTTCCCTAATAAGCGGCGTGGCTTAATGCTCACCAGTGTGCCGGATGCCGTGGTCGTAGCAGGAGAAGCCCACATCGCCGATGGGTCCCCAATGGTCTCGATCCAGGACCTCTTGGTCCCGTCGCCGCTCGAGAGAGACTCCCTGTGCCTCTCGTCTGTAGCCTTCCACGACTCTTCGCGCCCCCACCTCTTGTCACTTTTTTCCAGCCATTTGATTGGCCCCTTATGGCGTTAAGGGTGGAGATTTCCCTGCTGCAATTGCGGTTTCCCCATGCCAAAACAGTCCTTATTATTTCCCCGACGTAATGGCATTTCAAGCGGCTCCGTGTTGCGTTGCTCCGCCGGTCGTTTACAGTTTTGTGTTTACTAAACTCCCCTGGCCGCATTCTTCTATTTCCGAGGCGCTGTCGGATTGGGAAATCATAATATCACCCCCAAGATTACGCTGGACGAGAAGTCCCTTCTCGTCGGGGGTGGTGCTGGGATAAAAAGAAAGATGTAGCTGAGAAAATTTTAGAGTTCTTAACAGTAGATGTGTATTGAAATCCACCCCCATGTGTCAGGCGATCCGCTTGACAGGTGGAATGATGTGTGAACAGGATGTTTTTTTCTTAGAATTCTTTTGATTGTAAAGGAAACTGCGTTAACTATACGTGTCGTTTTTCTATCTTGTTTCTTCTTCAGTAGTTATGTACTTGCTGCATTACTAGAAAGATGAATGTGGTGGGGCTGGCTGTGGTTCCTCGCAGCTGTCTTCTATGTATGGTGGTGGGAAATAAGAGCATCGGTTTTGTTGGTGAGAATGTGTAAGATGGATTTTGGGTTATAGGTTAGGATGGGTGCATTGACATGTTTGTATTGAACATAATTTATAACGCTTAATTTTTTTTCTGATCTTGAAAGTAAGAACATAATTAATTGCTGTACTTAAGTTGCATAGTTGGTTAGTTTATATTTACCTCGTTTTGTTACATCGTCATTATTTTATAATATTAACATGATGTAAGTGTTTATAAAATACAAATGTTAAACCCAATATTGTTGGAATTAGATACACTTATAAAATATGTATGTAATAATTATTTTTGCATTGCGTCTACTATTTTTTAACATTATTCAGGATAATTATATTATTTACACTTTATGATTACTATAAAATCTATGTGATGGTTCAGAAACATATGAAACACAATACTGCTATGGCTTATGTATAATTTGTTTAAAATAATCATATTACCTGAGAACAATATAAAATTACATAATGAGAAATGTTATTCAATATACTGTCAGATCATATACCTAATTTACAACATTAACTGATGTACAAATTTAAACAGCTATATAAGGTTCTGCTCTACGAAAATTCTAATTACCATATTTTTTTTAAACTGAAGACATATATTGTAATGTGAAATGAGATATATCCTATCCTGGACACAAATTTCACTCAGTAAGGTAAAACTTTTACACTTAATGAGATGCGTCACAATTTTACCTTGGGTCTTCAACATTCAAGTAAATTTTTTTTGTTAATGTTTTTCATTATTGTTATTATTTACATAATCGTAGCACTTTGCAGTTGTTCACTGCATGGTGTCTCTATTTTTATTTTTTGTTGGGCCGCTAAGCGTCCTTAATACCACTGCACTGTGAAGTGTCCACATTTTATTGTCTTATTGATTGTTAGACCCTCTATTACACAGATATTGTAGTAAGTACATACTTTTTCTAGATACCTTACATAATGATAGTCCCAAATTTTAGCTCTTAAATTTTTTTGGTAGCATACGGATGCCTTCATGAAGTAAAGAGTAATTTTACCATTGGGATAATACACGGTTTTGTTTGTAAAATATATAATATTCAAATAAAATCTGAAACCCCAATTAATTGTGCCGGCCTCGTGTATTTTCCTTTTGGTAATCATAGGAACAGAGTAAAGTAATAGGAATGTTTACTTATCTAAAATTTTGTGATATTGTTTAACTAGTATGCACAATATACATACAAGTTATTATTCAAAACGTTATACCTCAATGTATGACTTAGAAATGGTAATCTTGCTATATTGTTCCTAAATAAGTAACTTATACTACATTTTTATACTGGCCAGTTGTTTCAATGTATAAATGGTAGACCGGTTGAGTCTGATAGCGTGCTGGAAGAGTGCACACGGCTGTCGGTTGTGGGTGATCACGTAGTACCTCCGTGTATCTTTCTGCTGATCCAGCAGCTGAGTTCCAGGTAATCTTGCGGCGTAGGCGGCTAGTGAGTGATGTGATAATGGGGGGAGAGGGGTTTCGCAGGCCTGCTTGTCGGGGAGGGAATGAACACATTTAGGTTCCAACAGTACATACGGGCGGTCGCACTGTAATTTGGTTCGGTATTGGAATCTAAAAATACGGACATATTCGTTCCCAATTGTGATAAGGCGTCGTCTTCAACTTCGGTATTGATGCTGTACCCAGGATCTTTCCTGTTATCACGGCGATGTATGAAGATCTTCGGGCACTGGGGTGCATTGGTAAAGGTGGGGGAGGTGGAATGGAGTGTTGGATTTAGGAGTGGATTCAGAGCACATACTTCCGTACTTTAGGTAAGATTTTGATATTGTCGGCAGGGTATTTTAATTTTATCCTCAATCGTTGATGCGGTAATCTATCGGCGTGGTAGTACTGTTGTTAGGGGATTTCTCTTTGTGGCTAGTGTAACTATTCAAAAGTTGGTGGTACTGTCTGGTGCTATGCTGCATTTTCAGGTTGGTATTACTGCAAGACGTGATGGCCGTGTATTGTTTACTAACAAATTTACACGTGGTCATTGACAGTTGGCCTAAAATTCATTATTATTGTTATTGTTGTTATTATTTATTATTATTAGAACATTTTTTCTAGTGATGAATTAAGTGCGTTCGCTAATTACTTTTTACCACTTTTGTTTGTTGTAAATGGCTATAGTTATTTTAAATAAGATATTATTGGTAAAGTATTACTTCGTGAAATTGCAATGTTGGTATTTCACGCCTTTTATCGCGCTCTTTCTACGTTCAGTAATCGTACTGTTGCTACTATTTGTACTAATCTAATGTAAATTAAAATTATAGAAGTGAAGAAACATAGTCCATATGGATATCGACGTATAGGCGAAATTTTCATGAGATATCACCTTAAAAATTTCTGGGCTGTAAAATTTGGTTGACAGAAATCTATCTTCGTCTTCCTCTGTTGTCTCTGACATGTTAATTACTGTATGCCAATCAGTGTGTAACAAATTTGAAATATTTGTTATGCTAATACCTTTGTGTAAATTAAGTCGATCGGGTTGGAAACCGATGTCTTTTAGCCAATGTATCGGTTCTGCCGTCTGAATATTAATTATATGTGTAGTATGCGAATCGCAAAGCAGTGTATTCCTTATAATTATAGTATTTTCCATCATTACTTCGCAATTACACGGCAGTATGACTTCTAATGTTCCGATTCGTTCATGTTGAATGGTAGTTGATTGTGACGTATTTTTACAAATAATTTTTAATGTATTCGGGGCATTTGAAATTAAGTATTGCTGTGCAAAGATTTGGATAATCTTTATATTTGAATCGTTGAAACACTTAAATGTACAGTCCTCACGATTGTTTAGTTTTGCTATTGGCTGTGACAGTATAGCTGCCTTGATCCAATTTAAATTTTATTATGGGGTAACATATTTCCGGGATCTGATAAATTCCTAATTCCTGTTCCTTCCCTACTTGTAACTCACATACAAGGTTATTATTATATTCGATTGCTATTAATCTTAGAGTCTCGGTAATATAGCAAGATCTATTTTTAGATTGGAACGCCGTGGGATATACCTTGAAAATCTTCCAGTTTGATGCTCGTCGCACTATAGGAACTTGTATTTTGATGATGAGCTGTGACTGTGAAATAGCACATTCCGTGATCGGTACCTGGAAGTATTTATCTATATCGTTTAGTGGAATTGCAAGTTCTATTTTTTGATTGTTAAGTGCATTTTCTATCTCTTTTAAGTCGTTCCTTAACTGCTCCCTTTTAACTAGGTTAATCGGTATGTGACTAATTCTGCAATGATTGATAGGGGAGAGGGGGGTAGCCGCGGACAGTGGGTAGCCCCGGACACTTCGTAGTTTACTTACTTCTCGCTAGAGGGCAGTACTGTCCAGTTGTGTCTAGAACTCCCTTCGTACACTGTGCTTTGTGCACGCAGTTGAGTGATATTCGTTGAAGTGTGTGGGTGTTGTGCGTACGTTTGTGTTTTGTGGTAAAGATTTGAACGACGCAGTTAATATCTGGAAGCGTCTCATGACACTGTTGGTAAGTGGAACTGAGTTGTATGTAGTCAATTTACTATTTATAAGGTGTTTTTGAACATATCACTTAGGGATGCTCGTATTGGTAACAGTTTTTATGTTATGTTTATTAGATCGAGCTTTTGCGTTGCAGGTAGCCATGGACTCTTAAAAAGAGGGTAGCCGCGGACATATCATATGATATGTTAAACATAATAGATTCTATGTTTAGCAGGTTAATTATTTTTATTAATATATTGGGGTCGTATTTTACAGTTTGTTGACACAACAATCATACCGAAATTCAAAGGAAGAACTACCAATAGGGGATCGTGGAGTGAAGTTACAATGAAAATTGCTGTAGACTATGTGTTGAGTGGTAAAATGAGTGTACGAGACGCAGCAACACATTTCAATGTTCCAAAAAGTTCTGTTCAGGTTAGAGTGTCGTTAATTAAGAAATCGGTTGAATGTGAACTGAAGCCTAAACTTGGACGTTTTGAACCTACATTTTCTTCTAATTTTGAAGAAGAGCTGGCGCAACGTTACAGAACTTGATGATAGGTTAATACGGGGTTGAGTAGGAAGGAATTTTTGAAGTTAGCATTCGACTTAGCAGAGACACTTGGAATTCCACACATATTTAACAGGGACAACAAATGTGCTGGAAAATATTTTTACAACTCTTTCATGCAAAGACATCCACATTTGAGTTTGCGCTCACCTGAATCTACCAGTTTGCTCAGGTGCGTTGGTTTCAATGAACCTCAAGTTAAATTGTTTTTTTTTTAAATGACAACTCTGGTACAGACATAC
The DNA here is from genome assembly GCA_003012365.1 of Medauroidea extradentata. Taxonomy (NCBI): domain Eukaryota; kingdom Metazoa; phylum Arthropoda; class Insecta; order Phasmatodea; family Phasmatidae; genus Medauroidea; species Medauroidea extradentata. Next base: position 100,013 of record PNEQ01116310.1, on the reverse strand, counting down.
AAATTTCCACATTCTAAAATATACAATGCGGACGAAACTGGGGTTTCAACTGTCCACCAAAATCAGAAAGTCTTGGCTGTTAAAGGAAAGAAGCAAGTTGGAAAATTGACATCAGCAGAAAGAGGCCGAAATATTACAGTCATGCTTTGCATGAATCCTGTTGGCCATTTCATTCCACCTATGTTTATTTTCCCGAGGAAGAGAATGAATGACAGACTAATGATAGAAGCATATGATGAAGCCATCGTTGCAGCTCAGCCAAATGGTTGGATGAGTGCTGAAACATTCTTAGTGTGGTTGAAACATTTTGTTCGATACACTCAGTCTACGCAACATAACCCTGTTTTGTTGCTGTTAGATGGACATTCTAGCCACAAAGACCTTGCTGTGATATGTTATGCTAGGGATTATAATGTCCATATGATAAGCACTCCTCCTCACACGACTCACAAACTCCAGCCATTGGACAGAACTTTCATGAAGCCATTCAAGAACGCTTATGCTGAAAGTTGTGCTCTGTGGATGCGACAAAATGCTGGTCTTAGAATAACAGAAAATGAAATAGCAGGACTGGTTTCAAGTTCTTATAAGAAGACGTGTCTTCTTGATATTGCAAGCAATGGGTTTTCTTGCACAGGCATCTATGCTTTGAACCCTGGAGTTTTCTCTGACCTAGATTTTATTCCATCACTTCTGAAAGAAATTCCTGAAGCACCTAGGCCTAGTGATTCAAATGAAGTCGTAAATACAAGAGCTTCTAGCAATGATCCCATTAGGCCTACTACCGCACAACCATCTTGCAGTTCAGTCTCTTATCAGGCCACAGAAACACACGTTCCAATGTCAGAAACCTCTGCAGATCCTGCCACATCACCCAGATCAATCATTTCTAGGCCTAATGTTCAAGAAAACAGCCAACCCTCAACACCGACGAATGTTGTAACAGAAATTCCTGAAGCCCCTAGGTCTAATTATGTTTCAAATGAGATTGAAAACACAAGAGCTTCTAGCATTGATCCCGTTACTACTGCACAACCATCTTGCAGTTCAATCTCTACTAAGGCAACAGAAACTCACATTCCAATGTCAGAAATCTCTGCTGATTCTGTAACATCACCCACATCAATCACTTCTAGGCCTGATGTTCAAGAAGCCGGCCAACCATCAACATCAACGAATGTTAAAAGTGTTTTGAAAACTTTGTCACCTCTTCCAGACACCAGCAAAAGAAGAAGTTCGTCTAGAAAACGAAAAGCTCAGCGATGTGAAATTCTAACATCAAGCCCTTACAAAGAAGCTGTGGAGCTGAAGACACGACAGAAATCCAAAAATATGCTACGAAGAAAACCTAGCAAACTGTCACTTTCTGTGGAGCAGTCCAAGTCGAAACAGTGTCGGAAAAAATTGTCAAGGAAAACATCTTCACCAGTAAAGAAGACAATGTGCATAATCTGCTGTGAAAGTTTTGAAGAAAACTGGATACAATGTTGTACATGTAAAGGATGGGCACATGAAGAATGTGCTGGAGTTGATCCAGATGATGTATCCTTTTACTGTGACTTGTGCTTAATGGAGAAATGATGTGTCCGGGGCTACCCGACATTTAACATTAATGTGCAAAAACATAAGCACCATTGTTTTCCTAATTTTCGTTTATTAGATGAATGTACGTGTTTGTATTGGCAATGTATGTGTATATCGTGCTTCGAGCGTAAAATTAATAGATAATTTTTTAAATTATGTATTCAACTTTTTCAGATGTATGTAATTATGCTTAAGTGTCCGCGGCTACCCACCTTTCCCCTATGTGATAATAGTTCTTGGTCCGATAACAGTGAGTTCATTAGTTCAAGTACTGCCACTATTGCTATCTGTTGGCTGGAGCCTAAGAGTTCCGTTATTGTTTTTATTTCCTCCTTATTGTTTAAGGTTATGGTAATGTTGTTAATAGTTTCTGCTAGTATGTTCAGTCTTTTATCTATCTGTATCGCGGCCTCCTTTGTGTTTTCAACGATTGAATGTATATCTTTGTTGTTGTTTTTCACGGATAATTTTAGTTTTTCTATATCAGTTGCTAGCATTTCGTCGTTGGATATTAACTGTTGAAGATGTTTCTTTGTAAGTGTGTTGCAACACCAATCTAGTGCTTCTCCTAAAAATTGTAACCCTCTTTTTCTTTGTGTCGGGATTTTTTGTTCGCTTATAAATTCAGAGATTAGATTGTTGTGCAGATCATCGATGGATTTAGATAATAGCATAGCATTTTTAAACATTTTTTTCTTTCTATTTCGCAAATTAGCAGTTGCCATTGTCTGTTGCTAACTATTGGCTGAGGTGTTTGTTGTGTAATCTGATAGATTATCGGTATGCTTGATTCGTAAATTACTTCTGTATTAACTTGGGTCCAATATATACCTGTATGTACTCTGAATGTGGGTTGTAGAGGTTGGGTGGATTGTTTGGAGAGGAAAAGAAATAACGTTAACATCGCCATCCTGTAGCTGCTGACCTGGAAATAAGAAATTGGTGAGTACTGATTCACAGTATGCTATAAGGCTAAGTAGTTTATTAATTATATTTAATTTTTTCAGCTTTTGGTACTGGCAGTTTTTTTGTAGGAAAGCTCTTTTTAGATTTCTTGTGTTTACAGTTTGCAGAACCAATTTGCCGCTGAGTTTTAGACGTACCGATACAGTGTTAGGTCCCATAACTTTTAAAATTTTGTATGGCCCCTTGTATTTATAATTGAATGCCTTTGTCCTGTTTTGTGATTTAATCCAAATGTGTTCATTGGCTTTATATCCCGATATTTTAAATTTCTTATTGAATTTCCTCTCCTGCACCTTTTGAGCCGCTCGTATATTTGTTTTTGCCTGATTTATAGCTTCTTGTAATTTTTCTAACCAATCTGGTGTCCGTATGTGTGGTTTGTTTAATACAACATGAGCGGGTTGTGTCACATTTGTGCCATGGACTAAGTAGAAGGGAGAAAATTTTGAAGAGGTGTTGACAGAACAATTATAATTGAAAATAATAAAATCAATGAATTTGTCACATTGACGTGGTGTCTCCTTGGCACAACTAAAGAGTTGCTGGCCCAGTGTGTTATTAAAGGTTTCTATCAAGCCATTACATCGCAGGTTGTAGGATGTGGTTTGCAGTTTCTTAATGTCTAGGTCCCTGAGTAGTTTTTATATCATCTCGTTTTTGAATGAGGTAGCTTTATCCGTCAATATGACTTCGGGGCAGCCGAATTTTAGGACTATGTCTTTAATAAAATTCGAGCAAATTTTGGCATCAATACAAGGTACTGCCTTAGCTACAACGAACCTGGTTGCGTATTCCATTCCAGCTATTATGTATTTATTACCTAATTCGGTGACGGGAAGTGGGCCTTTACAATCTATTGCCCAGCATGAAAATATGGGAGGTGGGTCAATTGGTTGCAATTGACCTTGTGGGGGACCTTGGGCTGGTTTATTTTTCTGAAAAATTTCACATGTTTTTACATATTCCTTTATATCTTTGTTCCATATTTTCCCCGAAATATGATTCTTTAATTTTTTGTGTTGTTTTTGAAAATGCCGAAGTGTTTTCCTCCTAAATTTTGGTCGTGATAAGCTGCAAGAATCTCTGGGACATAGTACTTTGGTACAACTGTTAAGCGTTTTTCTCCTGCCGGAGTGTTAACTTTAAAATAAATTTCACCATTAGCTGTCATACCATACCTACGGGCCTTTTTTCTGTCAGCTGCAGGTGCATTATCTGGATCAGTGAGAGCTGTTTTTATTTTTATTATGTTGGCGTCTTTAGCGTATTCTCCTTGAAATAGAGAATATCAGAAGTAGGGTGTTGAAGGTAGAATAGTGATGTATTATCAGGTGTGTTTTCTGTAATGGGATAGTATACTCTATTGTTGTTTACTTCGTCTACATATAACTGTACATGTTTAATGGGCTCCTCAACAGTGAATTCTGTTATTTTTTTATCTTGACCTGCAGGTAGTGTACTGATATTTACCTGAAAATATTCTGTAGTGGCCTTAAATAATATTTCTTCTGGCATGTCTTTGAAGGGTGGGGGTTTGGATTTTTTCTTAGGTATTTACTGTCGTCTGTGAATAACTGTGTAAATTCTGACCATTTGCTAGCAATGTGTTTTGTAATTGTATTTTTGACCTCCTCTGCTTTATCTATATCTTGAAAAATTTCAGTTGCCAGTGCTTTGAATAAGCTCTCCCTTGTTTGTGTGACAGGAATGGTACTGAATTTTTTTGTTTTTTGTTTTTATTGGGTGTGTTTTGTATTTATTTGTTTGTGGTAGGCGTGATAAGGAATCTGCTATAATGTTATTTTTCCCAGCTACTATTCTTGTTTGGAATTGAAAATCTGAAAGGGCTCTCGCTAGTTTTTGAATTCTAGTGTTGTGTTCTGCCTTAGAGTGTAAATTAGAGATGCGTGGTCAGTTTCAACTGTGAAATTTCTTCCACACAGATACTGTCGAAAATGTATGCAAAAGTATTTAATCGCCCCTAATTCCCTTTCTGTGGCCCTCCAGTTTTGTTCATTTTGTGCTAATGACCGAGATGCATAGGCTATTATGTGTCTTAACCCCTCTGTATCCTGTTGTAATAGCGCTCCCCCTAGTGCTGTTTTTGACGCATCACATACTAATATAGTATCTCTGTCGTCGTGGAATGGTGCGAGGACTGGTGCTGTAGTAATTACCTGTTTCAGTTGAAGGAATGCTGACTTTTGTGGTGCGTCCCAAAAGAATTTTGTTACCTTTTTTGTTAAGTGGGTTAGTGGTTGGGCGATCTGGAAATAATTCTTTATATATTTTCTTAAATATGATGTTAATCCTAAAAATGATCACAGTTGCTCTATGTTTACTGGGAGTGGCATATCTTGTATTACTTTAATTTTTTCGGGATCTGGAACTAGACCAGACGGGGTGAGTTTGTGTCTCAGTATAGTTATTTCTTGTTGTGCGAAGTGACATTTTTTATTCAATTTTATACTGAATTCTCTCATTCTATTAAAAAGAGTTTCTAATTTTTTTTTACATGTTCCTCGAATGTGTTGCCTAGAGTAAATATGTCGTCTGCATAACTGACAAAAGTTTGACACCGTAGATCACTTATCATTCTGTCTACGAATTCTTGAAAATATCTGGGGCTGCTTGACAGTCCCATCGGCATTCTGCAATATTGAAATTGGCCTAACTGGTCTACAGTGAATGCTAATCTATGCCTATGTTCCTTTTTAATCGGTATTGCGTAAAATCCGCTGAACGCTGAACATATTAAGGCTAGTTACAAACTTAGTATTTCGAATCATTTGAAGAATATCTTTAGTGCGTGGAATTGGGTGGTTTTGCTTCTGTAGAACTAGGTTTAAATTACGGTAATCTGTTAAAAATCTTATGATCCCATCTTTTTTGGGTATTACCAGGCAAGGTGCAGCATACTGGCTGTTGGATTTTTCTATTATCCCTGCTTCTAGCATATCCTAAATTTGTGATTGAATAGCTTCTCTCTGTTTTGGTGTTAGCCTATACGGTTTGGAGTGAGTGGGTTTATCTGATGTTAGCTCTACTGACATTTCAAAATGTTTTGTTTCTGTCGGATCTGTTGATTTGTAGGCAATGCTGTCTTTATATTTTTCTAATAATTTTTTTTCAGTTCAAATTTCTTTTGAGGGAATAATGCTGGATTGATGTGATTTATTGGCAATTCATGTATATCTGGTTCTGACTTCAAAATTTTATCGATGGCAATTAAAAGAAAATTATTTTCCTCGGTTTTATGTGTTAATGGAACTGTAATAATCTTATCATGTTTATGCCTAAGAGTGGCTATTCTGGCGTAAATGTCTGAATTTATTCTGTGTTTTAATATGAAGTCGCATCCTATAATGATGTCAGACTGTAAATTTTCTATTACTATAAAGTCATGGGTATAGCCGTGACCTTCTATTTGGAAAGTTAGGGTGACATAGTGTTTGGGCGATTTAAGTTGTTCTGTGGCTGCCATGAATTTGATGTCTTGATAAATTAACTTAACTTTTGTGGATCTGCTATTGTTTCCGCTATGCATGACTTGCTACATCCTGTATCTAATAGGGCTAACAATTTATCTTTACCTGTGTGTATAACAATTTTTGGAGTTTCCATAAGGTCTGAAGTAACAGACATAGAATTCACCTCTTTGCTATTAATTTGAGTGTGTGTTTTGTGTGCTCCGTTTTCTTGTGATTTCAATTTTTGTGGCAATAATTTTCTTTCGACTATTTTAGTGAAACCTCCTCCATTAGGTTTCCTCTGTGATTTTTGTATTTTTACTGAAATATCTACTCCATGTGATTTCTTAAATATTCTAAATCTGTAACTTATGTTTGTATTCCACTGTATGTTTTGATACGGGAAGAGTTCGCAATTAGCTACGAAATAGTGCACATGTGTTTGCAAACTGTGGCTTTGGGCCGAACTTTCTCACCTGTCTCCAATTTTCTTTTACTGCTTTCTTCTGATTTTTTCTTACTTCAATATTTCCATGATTTTTCTTGTTTTGTTTTACAATATGATTAGTGTTGCTGTTTTTATTTTTGCTTGGTGTTCTAATGTGTATGCTACTATGTTGTCCAATCGGACTGTGGAATTGTTTTCTTGTTTTCTGGGCTTCTTTGTCTGTGGATGTGCGTACCGTTGTTTGATTTGTAGGGGTAGAACGGAATAACAATTTTTATCTGGTCTACTATTTTTGGTAGCCATTTGTGCATATTTAGGTCTTGTTGTTTGGTTTTTCTGTGCACCCCCCCCCCTTCGAGTACTGTGTAGGGCAGGGAGTGCGGGAGGATTTCACACCTTGGGACATAAGTTTTTTTGTTTGTTTAGGTGGCGGTTATACTGTTGTTTTGGTTGCTCATAATATATTGGTTGAAATGGATTTACTGTGAATGGTACTGTTGTGTTTGTGAAAGGTAATGAAGGCATAGTAAACAGTGTTGGTGTGTAGGCGGGCATCCTGTGTTGTGGAAAGTGTGTGTAGTGTGGATGTCTGGCTTGTGTGTAACTAGGCTCATGTTTGCTTTGTCTGCTTTCTTGAAACTTGTGTTTTTCTATGTTTTTCTGCCTTTTTCCGTTTGTTTCTTGTTCCTCTTTTTCGTCGGTTTTGTCCTTTTCCCCGCCCTGTAATTTAATACTTAATTTGGGGATCTCTTGTTTTATTTCCTCTAGTTCTGCTTTTTGTGCTGAGTCCCTATTTTGATTTTGTAATTTGTGAATGTTTTGTTTGTACCTGGATGTTGCCTCTTCAATTTGCTTTATGTTATTTCTCATGTCTGCCAGTGATTTGTTTTTCATTAGACCTAATTTGTCTACTATGGAGGGTATGAGTGAATCCCATAGTATGTCCATGATCTCTTCCTCTCCTAACTGTATCTGTGCCTTCTGTGCTAGGTACAAAATCTCTTGAATGTGAATTTCTGCGGGTTCTCCAATTCCCTGTCTCCTACTATATAACTGCATTTTGTATTTCGATTTATTTTCTCTTTTTGTTGCAAAAATATCTGTCATGTGTGCCTGTATGTTATTCCATGCTAAATTTTGAGCTTCTGTTTGTGTGATCCAATTCTGGTAGGCGTGTTTTGCGGTTCCTTCTAAATGAAACTCTAATCTTTTAATTTTTTGTTTTTCTGACCATTCATTGATTTCACTACTTTTGTTGAAAATGTCCAAAAATTCCTCTATATCCTCACCTTGTTTGCCACCAAATGTTGCCATATGTATGGGTTGTTGTATTACTATTTGCAAGGGTGGTTTTTCGTCTGCCATTTCCTGTTGTGTCAATGTTTGGTGGTCTGTTTCCAAATTTAAAATAATTTCTCCTGGATTGTCGTTCTCAATTGGACTGTATTCTAAAGTGTTTAGATATGTGTGTGTTTGCCAATATAATAGGTGTTTCGTATGCGGGTGTGTCCTGTAATTGTTGTAGATAACTTCTAGTGATCGGTCTGTTTACTTGTGGCGTATCTGTGTTTTCGTGACTGCCTGGGTTGTTATGTGGAAGACTATAGCTTTGTTCGGGGGCTGACGTGTGTGGGATGTGTGTATGTCCTAGGTTGGCTGTTAAAAGATCTATAAAAGTTTTTAAATTTCTGCCCGTTTGTGTTAACTGCCATTAGTTGTCATCTTATTTGTGTGAATATGTCGTTCTGTATGACAAGTTCGTCTGCGGTGTTTGGAGCTATAGTTAAGTGGCAATACAGAATATGTCTAAATCTTATATCACTATCTACATCTGCAAAAGCCCCTGTGATTGAGAACGGATTCAAAGCTGTTAAAGAAAAGGTTTAGGATGTATGTACTCGAAGTGGGTGGTTGATGGGGTGAGTGGTGGGTAGGGGTGAGTAGTAGGTAGGGGTGAGACTCAGTTAGGCAGCAGGAGGTTAGGGTTTCGAATGACGCCTCCACCAGTGTTCTAATTTATCTTTTATGGCCTCTCGCTTATGTTTTCAGAACCAAGGAAATATAAATTAGACAGGAAGATAAGGGTAAGAGAAATAGATCAAGTAGGAGGAAACACTCAAAAATAATATTAGGAATACTAATACATAGATACAGTATAAAGTAATAGTGGAAGAAAGGATAGAGAGATAGGCGAGACAGGAACTAAGGATCAGGATTGCTCTCCTTCCCTAATAAGCGGCGTGGCTTAATGCTCACCAGTGTGCCGGACGCCATGGTTGTAGCAGGAGAAGTCCACGTCGCCGATGGATCCCCGCTGGTCTCGATCCAGGACCTCTTGGTCCCGTCGCCGCTCGAGAGAGACTCCCTGTGCCTCTCGTCTGTAGCCTTCCACGACTCTTCGCGCCCCCACCTCTTGTCACCTTGTTCCAGTAATTTGATTGGCCTCTTATGACGTTCAGGGTGGAGCTTTCCCTGCTGCAATTGCGGTTTTCCCATGCCAAAACAGTCCTAATTATTTCCCCGTTGTAATGGCATTTCAAGCGACTCATGTTGCGTTGCTCCGCCGGTCGTTTACAGTTTTGTGTTTATAAAACTCCCCTGTCCGCATTCTTCTATTACCGAGGCGCTGTCGGATTGGGAAATCATAACAATATGTAGCGAGCAGGGGAGAGGAAGACGGTGTCGCGGCACACCAGGCCACCCGTTCAACGCTTTCGAAAAAGCTGACCCATTACACTGTTTAAATTTTTCTAAATTCCGCACATACAGACACACTCACACACGACTTACCACCTACTAAAGAGTCATCAAAAGTGTGTTATGCCTCTTTGAAATATAATTCAAGTATTAAGTATAATAAGTATAGTTTATTGTACATTTTGCAAATGAATTTACAAAATATCTTCAAGGCTCTGGCAAACGATATCAGTTCTACGGGAAGTGTGATGTTAAAAAGTCGTTTACAAAAAATATTAAATGTAGATCCACATCACACTATTTCCTGGTTGTGTAACTTGAGCTTGTATTCTGCGCAAATGGTTGTTGCGGTTATGCCAAAGAAGATACAGGCCTTTTATGTATGTTTTTACATGCTTGTTAACATGCACATAAATATTGATTGACAACCGGTACAAAATAGAATCAGGAATTTTCAAAAGGTACCAAGTTCACTTTTTGAGAAAATTCAGATTATACAATATTTCGACTCTCTAAAGCATTCTCTTGGCTGTCAGCAACAAAAAAGAAAAAAAAAACAAGTTATATATTATAAATGAACTAGTAAATATATATGGAACTTGCAAAAGGTACCAAGTTCTGGACATCGTACCTTATATTAGTGACAAATGATATGTACATTGCAAGGGCATTGAGATTATCTACTTTAAGCGGTTCTGTTACTTCCAGTTCGTTTACAAATCTGATGTGAAAGGAGTTGTTGAAGTGCGTGAATGACTTCATACGTTTAATCTTCAGCACCAAGAACAGTTGAGACCCGTTGTAATGCTTACAGAAATGGAACTGTACCCATTAAAAAATCAAAACTTGAAGACATTTGCGGTATGTTGCAGTTCATATGAAGCGGTCACATCATACGACAGTGTACTATATTGGCGACCTGCCACAGACTAACAGTAATGTTCATGAACGCATCAACAGTGCATTATTTTGTTTATGACTTACATTATTTTCTTCAAATTATCTGATTCTATGTTGTTCAGCAGTTTCTTTCACTAGTATATACCAAGGTTACAATAATATACACCAAGGATAGTGTAATTATACATATCATTGCTCTATGGGTAGATATAATGTACCAGGTGGTGGTATGTTTTAAAATATGTTTTCATGCATTATATTAATAGTTTTTCGCTAGAATATACCAACATTGTACTAATAACTATTCAAGACGAAACGTTTTATGTGCCATTGTTTGAATGAACATTACTTTACTTGCAAAAGACACCAGTTCATTAATTTCATTAACTTATAAAAGAGCAAAAGTGTATCTATGTGAATTATTATTCATATTACTCCACCCATACTATACTTTCAAGTTATCCATTATAGATAACCTGTTTCATTCCCAGAACCATAATGGCAGGCCTAAGTTTTTTGTCATTTTTCAACAATCTGCTCCCTTGGACTTGGAACCTTTTGCAACTTCCTGATTAAATTATTTTGGCATTACAACAGACGCAGCGCCTAATGGGGTATTAGCATACCCATGTTTTATTTCTGTATTTATTTAAAGGCACATTTAATTTAAGATATAACGGTACCACACTTTCTTTATTTGTGTCAGAATAACTAGAGAAAAACGTAAATAAAAAGAGCATTTAATTTAGCTCGCTAAAAACAAATGCCGCCATGTTGATGTCCCTGTGAAGTCATTGGACTTAATATTGCATGTCTGCTTTCTCTGACTCTAAAGCAACTTACTTTCAGATCGTGAAATTGTGTCAAATCCAGTTGTTTGTGTGGTAAGAACGGGTAGGCCTATGGCTGGGACTCCGAGTAATTATGTGCTTATAGTAGCTTCTTTATGAAGCAGTACAATGAAATTAATTCCAACAACAATATTTACTACAGAGCGGTGTGAACAGTACAAGACGCACTGCGTGGTTTCTAAAAAAACCAAACCTGAAACAGCTTGCTATTAACGACAAACGAATGAATTCACGTCAAGTTTTCTGCTGAACCACCGTTTTAGCGTTAGATAGTGCTGCACTTTCTATGGTGTTAGTCTGAGTTTCGCGAACATTGGGTCAGTATTATTAGTTTGTGTAGTTTATGTATGCAGTGGTTATATCAATGTATTATGTACAGTATGACACTGTAAGCATGAAAGAAATAAGTTATTTTAAGTTTAAATTTGGGACCAAATTTCGACATCTGTTAAATTTATTGTATTTTTTCTGTTTCAATGCGGCCGTCCCCCTGTAGAAACGGCTTAGCCAATATGGGAGTTCAAGGCACCTGTGACTGGCCGATAACTCGAGAGATGTGCGAAATGCGTCAATAGAGCCCACTGCAACGGCAGTTGTCACAGTCGCTCACAAGAAACGTAACAATAATTGGGAAGAACAATGTATTTTAATAGATAAATTAGTGTGTTATATTAATTTCCTGACTCGAGGAATCCAAACGCTCGATCACCAGTCTGTAAGTGCCAGAAGGTATTCTGCTAGCTCGGTAGGTTTACTATTTGGATGCATGCGACATTCATATGGTTGATTTCAAACCAAAATGTATTATTCTTGAGCGGATTTGACACAGTAAAATGAATTCGTGGTAAGTTATAATCTCTCCGGAATTTGAATTTAACTGACATAAACCAACTCCTGCCAATAAAACGTCTCAATGTGCGAGAGCTACCTTGCTGTCTTCACTCCTCTCAACTCAGTGGCAGTGAAATCTTCGTTAATTACTAAGAAAATATTCAACTGCAACGACGCATGCATTGGCAACAAACAAATTTTATAAATTAACTTTTAAGTAACCGGATTTGCTATATTTGCCTATTCTTTTAAGTCAGTGTAAAATTACAAAACCTTTATAATGCCTGACGGGCGAGCGACAAACGAAAACAACTGTCCAATTAGGTCTTACGAGTATTAGCCTATAAGAACGTGTTAACAATGTTTACGGCAGCGTTCTAAAATATGACATTTTTAAAACTCAATAATTTGAAAATTAAAATACGCACGCAATTATTACTTTACATGGTTGTGCTTGGTGCAAAAATGTTTCGGAAGTGCCATGTAAATTTTAAATTGTTTTTCTAGGTACCATCCCAATTGTAAACAAATATGTTTATGTTAGAGTTAAAACATTACACAGTCCCTAGAACTATGTCCATTTAAACGTTTACCAGAGTCTTGGAGTTATTTCGTTCATACGTTGAGCAAAATGTGCAAATAACTGGTTATACGCAATAGCACTGCAAAGATGTGTGTATGTGTGTGTAATACATTATTTGTTATTGCTTTTTTTTTTTTGGACAAAAGGTAATCGTAAAGTGTATGCATTCTGTACGATAATTAATTAAGGCAGTCTGTTATTTCTACACTGATCTTTAACTGCGTGGCATATCGTTCATAAACTGATGCTTTAAACGAAACAGAAAATTATAAAGGTAACTGTGGAACATTTATTTACTAAAATATAACACATGTAAGACTATTACGGAATTGAACATGTAAAACGGTACGTGTGATTTAAATACAACTATTTAAACACTGCTTAATCGTAAAATAATTATTTTTTACTCCCGTGTCTCGAAATGTAATAGCCATATATAAGAGCAGTGTGTTCACCACCTGACGTCTAACTGAAAACGCATTATAACTGAAAGTCTGACTATCGATTTTGTGCATTGTGCATAAGACGATGGGACACTAAATGGGCGCGCTTATGGCACCGTTTTTGTTTTCGGGTATCAGTAACGTAAACATGGTCCTGTTAAGTGATCACCTTAATGAATCAATTTGTAACAGATTGCTTTCTGTAGAGAGTGAAATTGAATTTTAATATAATAATTAACAGTTAAATAATATCAATAAACAAATACCATGTTAATAACTAATACACAAAGAAATAATCAACCGAAAAATATCAAAACATTGCAACCGTGAGAAAAAAACTTTCATAATTTAAATTCTTGTGCAAGTTTTGAATTTGCTCAAGAGTCACTTTTAAATATATCAGTTTATACATTTAAAATTGTTGTTTTATTTGCATTACACTATTTATGATCACTTTAGGTTTTTAACGTATTTCGTAAATATAACAGACCAAGTTTAAAATTTCGAATTCTAAAATTGTTTTTGCTACCGTTCTTGTAAATATGACTGCTCGGCGTGCTCATTTGTTAATAGTTTTGCACGGTGTAACGAATATTAGGCCTTTACTTAGCTGTTACTATCTCAGGACCTGGAGAAAACACGGTTAGGGATACGTTTGTGAAATATTTCTTCCTATGCTTTTGTTATGTCTGAGAGCGATGTTCTGATGTATACCTCGACATGAAATTTTGGAATACCGGCCTTTGAAATCTGTCCACCTCCTTGTTCTCTAGGACTGACTGTACGAGAGAAGTGTCGTGGTTGTCATATTAGCGAGTGCTAATTTCTTGAATAATGCCTACCTTAACGTTGAACACAGACGTGCTCTGTGTTAACCAGAAGGAGAAATACGTTACATCTGTCTAAGAGACAGCAAGCACATTTTGAGCGTCATCGATACCTACCAATTCTAGCAAGAGAGATGCAACGCCTTTATTGTCATGATGGATAGTTTATTTGTTATAAATACAAATTGTCATTGCATAGAGTAGAATTTAAGACCGGTGTTACATAAGCATAGGGTATTATATTCCATCAAACATGTCACCGCTCCTTTTTCTTCAAAGTATTACATTTTATCTAGTTGATCGCATAATTTTTGTAGAGAATATTTTCCTCAGTATAAAACTTGCCAGTCTGAACATAGTATAGGTCATATACCATTACAAAAGCGACAGTCTTAAAAAAATTAAAGTAGGCTACGGTGTTGAGATCTAAATAAGAAAACTTAATTCGTGTTAAAACATATGAACATAACGATAGTCTAACATACATCGGTCAGTTGCTGGTGTCGTTTGTTGCAATATAACTAAAGTATATCCATTTTAATATCATCAGTGAGAAATTAAAATAGGCATACTTATTTCAGTACTACTTGGTTGAGATTTAAAAATTTTTTAAATTTAAGTATTCCTAGTTAATGTGGGCTCCAAATGTCATCGTTTATTGAATGCGCATTGACGATTGGAATGCAGACATTATGTAACTAGTATATGAGTAGTGATACCTAATATTCTTGTTCTTTCCAGCGAAAAACGGTTAAACTAATCCTTCATTCTACAGACACTTCAAATTATTGTAACTCCTAAAAAACCATCAGGATTCGTAAAAAGCAAAACTATAAGTATGCGTAGGATTACACTTCACACTATCCAAAAATAAAAATTTTGAGTCACCGCTTACAATCTCAATGAAAAAGACAACTACCAAAACACTGCAAGTCAGTTTAGTGCAGTGTATATTGAGGCAATGCTGTTCTCGTCGCGTGTGGCAGTCTGGCTATTATCACTCCCCTACTTCCGCGCCTTATACACAAAAAAAATCTACATACATTACGTAAGGCCCTTAATTTCGTAAATTTGAGCTCTATGAGCGAGTCATAAGATAAAAATGAAGAAAAGCGATAGATTGCATGGACGCGAACCGATTATACCCAACTCCTTTCAAACCCAGAAAAACTTCCTTTAAAATGGTATTTAACGACATATTTACCGGAGCGATTCCAACGGGAAAGAACTTGGATCGCTGCGATGGAAAACAAGTAGCCAGTTGTGCAAATACTGTGTGGTAGCGAACTACACAGGTCCGTCTTTACAAACACACGAGCGCGTGTTCACGTCGAGAGACTGCAAGGAACCTTGCTGAGCATCAGTATGTCATATCTTGAACCCAAACTGTCAATACAAAATGTTTGAAGAATAGGAAACAATCTGAACACCAAATTAACAGTTTAAGGGTGCGTAACGCAGGATAAACTTTACTGAAATGCACAGACTTTTTAACGTCAATTTAACAACTTATAAATAAATACTTACGCGAAAGCGTCAAAATGGGGATTTTTGAAAGTGCAGGTAAAAATTTAAGTAATTTCAATTAATTCTGTAGGCTACATCATTTAATCGAAACAGTTTAAAAATTAACTGCTAAACTACGCTGAAAAAATAGAACATTTCTGAAGTGTTGGTATTTAAAACAAAACATTTTTAATCTTAAATTTATATTATAAAACCAAATTTTAATCATATATATGCTAACAATTTAATTTTATAAGTATATAATCAATTAATTGCAAAATACTGCTGTAAGTGAAATAAATTATAGGAAATATATAATTTATAATGAACAATATCATGTGAAACAAAACAGTTTACAAGTTAAATTTAAAAATAAAAAATCTCATTTAATTTTCTTCGCTCCTAGTTACGTTAATTATCTGAGGATGAAAAATGACATGGTGGCTGATGGATGTTTTGTGCCAGTCGCCATAATGGATTGTGTTAATCAGCAACGATCGTCGGAGTCATTGTGTTTTCCTCCAACAACTTGTACATCATTTCATGTAATTTCGTTTACACAATATTTGTTTTCTTAAACATAACTGTCCTCTTGTCTTCCGTTAGTATACATACTGGTTGCTGTCAACCTATTTTTATTTGTAATTTGTTTATATTGTTACAAGTTGGGGCTAGGTATGTTTGGGGATGGAGGTATTTGATCAAAGAAAGTAAATTAATAAAGCTAACCTAGTTTATTTACAACTATCTATACAAAAAAAAACCTATGTCTATAATTATTTATCACAAAAGATGTCAAACAAAACAAACAACTACTATTTACTTACAGGTTATAAAATATAAATAATACATCAACATAAGCTCTCTGTATTTTGAAAGTCTTACTAGTCACTCACAACGGTGGATCCAATGAACGAATACCGATGAATATTTTGTGGCCTAGAAACTCCTTCTTCCCACTAATTGCTGCGGCACAGCTCGCCGGACACCCTCGAACACTCGTCGCAACCCAATACTTCTTGCCACTTGTCACTATCACTTGAACTCACACCAGGCACCTACCAGCCAAAAAAATCTCTCGCCTATGCTGCAGCCCCCTTTTATATACTCACTCTAACATCTCGAATTCTCTGTCGCTACTCACAACACTGCCCCCTCCTTAAGTATGTTCGTCCCGAGCAGACGCAACAGACTCTGGTCCATCATAGATAGCCAGTCTGTCAATATTCACAACCTAGGGTTTTCTTGTCCGAGAGCCCTTGCGAACAATCCGGAACACCAAAATTTTTATCTTCTTGACAATCTGTTTACAGCCTTCCCATTATTTCTGTAGTTTCGGACAGTATCCTTTCCGCCGCTGTGGGTTATACAGCCACACCAGCTGTCCTTCTTGAAATGTCTTTTCAGGTCCCCTCCGATCGTACCTGGTTTTCATCCAGTCGCTGTTGACTCTTAAATGTTGTCGAGCGAAGTCATAGACTGTGCTCAATTTTCGACGCAGTTCGTCAGCATACACCATCGGTGAAGCAGGCTGTTCTTCTACTGGCCTCCCAAACAGTAGATCACTTGGAAGACGAAGCTCTCGCCCTAACATCATCTTCGAAGGTGTTACCCTTGTGGTTTCGTGGACAGCTGACCGATATGCAAGGAGAAACAGGGGCAACTTGGAGTCCAGTCCTTTTGATTGTCGGCTACAAAAATGGTCAGATACTGTTCTAAGGTACGATTTAATCGCTCAACCATCCCATTCGACTGAGGATGCAAAGGAGTAGTCCGTGTCTTCTTTATTCCCAGAATTTTGGTCACTTCTGGAATAATTTGGTTTTAAAGTTGCGGCCCTGGTCGAAGTGAAGTTCGAGGGGCACTCCAAACCTTGAGAATACATGCTCCACTAAAGCTTTGGCCACTGTGCTTGCCTCATGGTTAGGTATTTGTGTGACTTCAGGCCACTTGGTGAAGTAGTCTTGCACCACCAATAGGTACCGATTCTTCCTCTCAGTCACTGGTAAGGGACCCAAAATATCTACTGCCATCCTCTCGAACGAGTTTCCGACAATGTACTTCTGAAGATTACCACGCCCTCTAGTTCTTGGTCCCTTTCTTGCTGTACAAGTATCACATGTTCGGCACCCCCTCTCGACATCATCCCTGCAATGTAGCCAATAGTATCGCAATCTAACTTTGTTGAGAGTCTTATTAATTCCAAAATGTCCTCCAGCTGCTGAACTATGACGTTCCTTCAGCACCTCTGGAACTCTAATTTCTGGGAGTACCAGCTGTAAGTGTGTTTCTTTGCCATCTGAACTTTCCCAGTTCTGGTACAGGACACCATTTCTCAGATATAGAGAATCCCATTGTGTCCAGTATGCCTTAGTTGCAGTACTTTGATCAGATAACTCAGCCCACTCTGGGCACTGGTATTTTTCCTTCCATTCTAGTATTGGCCCAAGAACGGGATACTTTCTCTGATCTTCGCCAATCTTGTCATCGCTCCAGGGAGAAGGTTCATTGCCAGTTGTGAACTCTTGGATTCTTGTTCTCCGACCAGATGGTGTCTTCCCAGCCTTCCCTTCTTGGCGATCACAATGAAAGCACATTGGCACACATGGCCTCCTGGACAGTGCATAAGCATTGTTGTGTAAGAGACCAGGTTTGTGCTGTATTTCAAAATCATTCTCTGGAAGGTGCTGCATCCACCTAGCTATATGTCCTTCTGAGTTTTTGAAGTTCAGTAACCAATGTAATGATGCATGATCTGTTCGTAGAATAAAATGCTTTCCATATAAATAATGGTGAAAATCTGAAATAGACTTGACAATTTCCAGGAGCTCCCTGCGAGTTTCCAAATAATTTATTTCAGGCTTATGTAACACTTTACTAAAATACTCTAATGGCCTCTTTTACCATCCTGGATCTGTAACAACAGAGCACCAATCCTAACATCGCTCACATTAGTGTCTAAAATGAACCCACCATCACTACTAGAATAACAGGACAGGAGGTGAAACCAAAATTTCCTTTAATTTTCTGAATGAAGATTCACAATCGGGGGTCCAGAAAACTTTTCTTTTAGTCTCAGCCAACTCGTGTAATGGCTATTGTATTGTGGCGAACTCATGCACAAAACGCCGATAGTAAGCACACAGACCAAGGAAACTTCTTACTTGAGTCCAATCAGTTGGACGTGGCCAATCTCTAATTGCTTTCGTCTTCTCTGGATCTGTTTCCATCCCTTCAACCGACACTACATGTCCCAAAAATTTCACTTTACTTTGGAACAAATTACACTTTTTGGGAACTAGCTTCAAATGAGTTGCTGTTATACTCTGAAGCACTGAATCAAGACATGTCAGGTGTTCACCAAATGTGTTCCCTGTAACCACAATGTCATCTAAATAAATCTGACAAATATCCAAAGGTAATACTATTTCCATGAGTCGTTCAAATGTTACTGGGGCATTGCACAGTCCAAAATGCATTACTTGAATTGCCAAGTTCATTTCCCTTTTACAGAAAAGGCACTCTTCTCTCTATCCTTCGGGGCCACTTCACATTGCCCGTAACCGCTTTTCATTTCCAAGGTTGGGAACCATTGGGATCCAGCCAGGCTATGCAGAGTGTCATCTATCCGAGGAAGTGGGTATGAGTCTTTCCTAGTCACATCATTCAGCCGCTGGTAATCTATACAAAATCTTGTTGAGCCATCTTTCTTCTTAACCAACACAATCGGAGATGACCTGGGGCTGTTCGATGTTTCTATCACATCCAGATCCTTCATTTCCTTCAGAATGTCATCAACTACCTCACGTGAAGCAAGAGGCGGGCATCTAGGGCGTTGCTTGATAGGTGTGGTGTCTCCTGTATTAATATGGTGACATGCTACACATGTCCTACCAAGATCATGTGAACCACATGAAAAAGCATTTTGATTCTTTATTAAGAGTTCTGCAACAGCATTCTCTTGCCTCCAGTCCAGTTTTTTCTTTGTCTTCTTCAAGAATTCTGTATGTGGTTCTGGCAGAGTATGCCTCACAAGGTCCTTCCTTAAGACCTTAGACTCAGTTGTGCTTATCTGGGAAACCTGCTTACATAAGCCAGTCGTAGCCTCCTCCTCAAGACGAATCGCCTTGTCAGTCAAGTTCAACATTCTAACAGGGAAATTATGGGATCTTGATAAAACCAAAGTCCTAGCTATAAGCACTTCATTAGGGAGGTTACTCTCTCTTCTCATCGGCTCGATTAACCCTAAGCACCTTACAAAGTGTCCTACACTGAGCCCTGGTATCACAATTTCGCTAGAAGCAGGCAACACAGTGGCCTGACAGAAAAAAATTATGGGCAGCTGACTGGTGATGATAATTCTGGTTGTGGTATCAGTACCAACACTGTTTCACCTACTTTAAAGACCCTCAGTTGAGTGTCAATGCAGCATCCTAGTTTGCGCAGAACATCTAGTCCCAGTAAACATGCATCCGCAATATTCCCTATGTAGACTTCATGCTCTAACTCGAGTCCACCCAATTTTAGTTGCGCACACTTCTTCCCTTACACTGGTGTTGTCTCACCAGTTACAGTATTTAACATGCACACTCCAGTACTTTGATCACATTATTGCTGGGGGAAAGGCCTAATGATGTCTGGCCCTACGATAGTAATTGTCGCCCCTGTATCTACAACCATCTGACAGGGTAAATCATCCAGGCTGCCCTCTACCGGCAATGCATCAACTTACCATTTCACCGAACGTACTCGAAGGAATTGTGGGGCCTTACCTCTAGCAATCACCGACCTTCGCCTCTCAAGACCAGTGTTTACATGTTTCCCGAATTTTGAACTAATTGGTCGGTCTCACCTGGCTCTCGGTCCAGGTTTCTTTGCTGATACTGCCGGCACTGGGCTCTCAGGTGTCCAGGTCATCCAGACTCCCAGCACTCTGGCTGCTTTCCTGGTCGCGGGCGGTGTTCCGAAGCACCAACTCTGCTGGAAACGATGCTAATTGCTGTCTTAATTTCCTTCAGGGTATTCTCGATGCTGTTCCCCTTTTCTTCGCCTGTATCTTTCGCTGCTCGCAAAACACGCCGATTCGCTGGCACCTACCTTGCTGACTCGACTTCCAGTGCACGGGCTAGAGCATCTTGCCTGGTATGAGGTGCTGCCTGGTGTACTGCTTGTCGCACCTCCAACTCTGCAATGGCATCAACAAAGAACCTAATGGCAAGCACATCTCGCGCCTCCTCTGGACACCCCTCAAGTTACAGATGGGCTAGTCTCACAATGTCCTGCCAAAGTTCCTGAAGTGACTCCCCAGGTCGCTGGGTACGGTTTTGAATTTGGGCATGGTAGGCATGTCGTAAATAGCGGTCTCCGAAGCGCAGCTCCAGGGCAGAGACTAATGTAGAATACTAAAGGCGATGTCGTTCTGGCAAATATTGGAGTATACTCAACACTGCTGCCAGGTAGTAGGCACGTTGCTCTTCTGTCCAACCATTCAGGGTGGCAACAATCTCATATTGGTGCTGATATTCACGCCACGGAGTTTGGCTATCATAAGGGGCAGGCTTGATTGTAACCCCCTTTTCAACCCCATGCATGGCATCTTCAACTGTATTCATGTGCTCTGATACTCCTACCGCCGATCTTGACATCGTAGAGTATCATCCATCGCTACCCAGATGTCTCGGCTCTGGCTTCGTTGAGCTGCTATCTCGACACACCGATGGCTGACCACCTGCCTGTCGCTGTAGAAATTCCTCCCATTCCATTCTTAAGGCACTCACCTCTTTCTGCAGGTCGTCTTTAACACTTCCGATATTCTTTTCGACATTTTCATTGACACTGTCAATCTTACGGTCCACCAATTCACTGACATTGTCAATTTTTAGGTCCGCCATTTGAGAAACACTTTCAATTTTCTTGTCCACATACTCTATTTTTGTATGCACTAGATCATTAATTCCCTCTATCTTCGTGTCTACATTCTCATTAACAGTGTCTATTTTCCTATCGATATTCTCATTAACATTGTCAGTTTTCCTATCAACACTGTCAATTTTCTTGTCTACATTCTCATTAATACTGTCAATTTTTTTATTTACACCACATATTTGGCTACTTAGTTCTTCTATTAGGGCTCGTAAACCCTCTAACTACCTAGCCATTTTTCTTGTAAACATAAACTTATAACCTAAAATTCCTACTAAACAAAATTTTACAAGTTTATTTAAGTTTAAATATCTAACAATGTACACTTAATTTTAACATTCTTTAAAAATTTTAATTTAATTTTAAATAATTGCCTCTATCCCACTTCTGACACCAGTGTTACAAGTTTGGGGATGGAATTCTTTGACAAAAGAAAGAAAATTAATAAAGCCAACCTATTTTATTTACAAGTATCTATACAAAAAAAACCTATCTTTATAATGATTTATCACACTAGATGTCAAACAAAAAAAATTACTTCTATTTACATACAGTTTATAAAATCTAAATAATACATTAACATAAGCTGTCTGTATATGGATAGTTTTACCAGTCATTCGCAACGGTGGACCCAATTAAAGAATACCGATGAATCTTTTGTGGCCTAGAAACACCTTCTTCCCACTACTTGCTGAGGTACAACTCGCCGGACACCCTCAAACACTCGTCGCAGCCCAATACTTCTTGCCACTCGTCACTATCACTTGAACTCGCACCAGGCACTTGCACCAAAAAAACTCTTTCGCCTCTGCTGCAGCCCCCTTTATATACTAACTCTAACATCTTGAATTCTTTCGGCAAGTCTCTGATCTCCAACCTCCTGGAAAGGCGTCGCTTCAAGGTCAAGCACCACCCCGAGAGATAAAGAATGAACAGGAACACTCCAAACTACGATATCTCCTTTTGTTACCCGATATTGGGTGCAGGTGGTTGCCATCGCACATGGGCGGCACAATGTTCGTCGAACTTCTATGTTATTGCCGCTGCTACATCAGCTTATACTGCTCTCCTATTATCGCAGCATGCAGGTTGTTATCGTGGAGTCATTCAAGGTAATACAATCCATGAAGCAGACAAGGATGTATTTTAGCTCTGCCGTCACTGTATCGTATTTCGACGCTCCGCCAGACAACCACGGTGCCATGAAGTGGGTTGGGAAGGTGGCGTGTCTTAGTTCTGCCACCACTGTATCATATTACACTGCCCAGCCAGACAGTCGCAACACGCAACAATTTTAAAAGACGCCATTTTCTGTTAACTTAGAGTTGGCTGCAAAAGCTCTTATGTAAATGACAGCTGAATTAAGACATTTTTTTATTCTTGAGTTGGCTTCCTGAGCGATGCTGTCGCATTTTTTATTCTGAATTTGGCCATCGGAAGCACTGCGGTAATTCAGTTACTGTATCGACATGTTTGTATTTTGTGTTGCTCGCTAGACAGGATGGTGTCGGGTAAATATAGGGTGCTAATACATCGTTAGTGAAGTGCATGACTTTAAATATGTTAATATGTAAAGTCTAACTTAGTAAATTTAGCATAAGTGCAGTGTATCTACCTGCCATACCTTGTGTCGTAATTTGGACACCTTACATGTGTAATTTCAAGGAGGCAGTCAAATTCAATTAGTCTTTCGTTTTCACATGGAGACTTTTATACAGTTTTTTTCTCAAGGAGACTTGGCTTCCATTCGCAAAACAATCCTAGAGTAAAAGTTAATAAACATTTACATTTACACTACTAACAATTTTATATACTTATACCCATTACGGAGAAAAATTAACTATTTCTTGCTGCCATGCATTTTAACTTAAGGATACAGCCACACTGTCAGCAGTTAACATTATGCCTCAGCCACAGTTTTAAATATCTAAAAATTAAAATCTAATCTTCTTCTCATTTCCCTTGCTTTATAACTCCTCCTTCAAATACGCCATGTTTATAGCCTACCCATGTGCCAATAGTGTATGTTTTGGTTCATTTTGGCACAGGGTTCGATGTGTGAAGCTAGGTGAAGCCACCTGCCTTCGCCAGTAGCAACCAATGTTAGCCCAACGTGGAAAATTGGTTGGAAGCATTGACATTATGTTGTGTTGGCAAACACACATAAATACAGAGTTGGGGCAATATAGTATGCCAGTATATTATATATATGTATATATATATATATATATATATATATATATATATATATATATATTTATATATTTATATATGTGTGTGTGTGTGTGTATTCGAAAACGTAATTTTTATTGCAATGAATTAGCAATATTCTGAAAATAGTTTTATTAAAGTAGAAGCCCTCTGAACATATTAAGACCAAAATGTTGTAATTTAAACTTTGTGGGTTGCATGTTGGCAACAAGTTAGTAAACAGACTGTTGGGGTTTAGAGTACATAATTGAATTGTATTAATGCTGCAAAACCAACATTTTACACAATATGTCAAAATACGTTTTTAAAATATAACATAACCATTCATTAAGTTTATAGCATACTGAAGATACTTAGTTAAAAAATTGATATTATGTAATTTTTGATTTGCTGTTTATACTTTGAAAGAATGTTGGAAATCCAAAAGGTTGGTTAATAGCTATTTCTCCGTTTGTTGGTCCAACTTTGCATAATCCACATTAGGCCAACCATAAAAAATATTTTGTATGTAGGTTGGTTGAGCGTTGGTAACAAATTGGTAATCATAATGTTAGTGTTAGATACATAATTTTACATTTAACCAACATTGCTCACACAGCACATATAAAACAACGGAAATACATTTAGGAAGACACCAATTATCATTGCACTTAAGAAAATATGATAATGACATAAATAAAAATTCTACATTCTATGAAATATAGAATGTTGGTTAGGTACATATAAGCAAAATGTTGAAATCCAATGTTATGATATTGGTTGTATTGAGCATGTTGACCCAACACTGCATAGGCCACATTTAGTAACCACAGTAAATGTTTCGTACGTAGGTTGGCTGAGAGTTGGTAGCAAGTCGGTAATTATACTGTTTATGTTAGGACTATAATTTTACATTGAACGAACATTGCTCAAACGACACACACGATTATCAAAGTTCCAAATACTAAATCATAATTAACACAAATGCTCGATGTATTAAAAAATTGTTACAAATGGCGTACATACAAATTCGGCATTCTTTTAACTATATTCGATGGCTCAGAGCACACTAGTTGCATGTACATACAAATCGTGGGATTAACATTTAGTAATATAAAGTTGTAATTTGCTAGTAAATATAACTTGTTCATGATGTAGTTACAGATGAAACCATGGAAAAAATAATACATACAGCATAATCTGTAACTGTTAGATGTGAAGACAATATGAAATATTCTTTAACAGTTTCTAAAAATTACATACAATATCTGCGCTCAAAGCCATCGATATCGACGTTATTGTTATGTAACCTCCTGTGTGACAAATTAGCCATTTTTATATTATTGCACTAACAGCAACAGACAGGGCCGCAACTAAGGGGGGTTGGGGGCAAGCGGGACATACGCCCCAGGCGTCAAGCTTTGGGGGGCGCCGAAATCGCTTGCACCTATACCCTCGAAAAATTTCGAAAATAACATAAACATAACATAATTTTAATCTACTAGGGCGAAACAAATTGAAGCTTATTATTATAAAACAACTGGGACATTGAGGTTTTAAGTTTCAAATGTGTCCTTAATACATAACTAGCAGTCCCCCGCGGCTTTGCTCGCGAGTATTATTCGTAAATGATAATATTTACTTTAGTTTAAAAACCTCTTTGTATACAAGATTGGTACGTCAGTCATCAAGTGTTAGAATGTCCAAGCGGCTAGTTGAACTAATTGTGCAGCAGGATAAGTTGCTATAGCTGTCCACGCAAAAAGCAGTCTTAAGTTTGTCCCTGCCACTAACAGCGACTTCGCCTGGGCCTTATTTATAACCCTGCCTATTTGAGGTTGTGGGGTAATTACAGACACTTAAGGTAAGAGGTTAATCGAATGAGAAACATCTGTTTACACTGTGCACAATCATTGGTGACGGTGCCCTCAATTACATATTTTTAAAATATTCATTGGTGACGGTGCCCTCAATTACATATTTTTAAAATATTCACTATAACTTTATTGACATTACAAAGTTTCAGAGGGTAAAGGTTTCGCGAAACGTAATTGGTGCCCCAAACCTGGGATTAGTGAGATGATATATCGTCTGTTTACTGCCAAAAGTGACAAAGTCAAAATGAGATAAAATTATAAAAATGCTAGGAATATGTATATGTTGTTCACGAACAATTGCCCAAGTTTAAAGTCTATTCGTCGTTCCGTACTGTTGTGTCACCGTATAGTAACATATACCAAATTTTTATTAATATCTACAATTTAATACTGTTTTTAAACGAAACAGCATTCATGAATTAATCATTTTTGGCAGTATACCGACGATATGTCAGCTGATGTCGTAGAGGAACCTAAGTGGAAATCTAACTGAAATTTTACCCCTTTTAAATACTACATGTAAATTGCACCAATTCGATCTGCCTTGTAGTTTTTGTGTGTCAGAATTGAACGCTCGCACGCAGCATTTAACGGAATTATAGCCCAGAACCTCCCGGAATTTAGACCTGAGTAACAAACAACTGCGTCACGTAACGTCGAAATAATTCATGAAAATAAAATTAAATTTATTAAAAAGAAAATATATGTGTCCTGGGCTCATAGAGGTTGTACAACACCACGTCTCGATGGGTTACTGTAGAGTGAAACTCCTTTATAAGTTGTTTCTCGCTGCTCGTTCCTGCTTTTCGAATCGTCTGCCTTGATTATTGACCAACTAAGTTTTATTTTTAATAATCACGTTTCTTATAAAGAAAAAAATTACATACATATTATTTTTAATATTTACGTAAGCGTCACTATGACGCGAACAACACATCAATATCGCTACTGGTTAGGTAGGTATCGTGGGTTGATGGAAAACAAATTTTGTGCTTTTTCACCCTTTTGGGTGTCGAATTTCGAAATATTTTAAATTTACATCTTAGACATTTGTGTAAGTATCCAACTGAAGTGTATATCACACCGCTAGCCCGTTCAGTCGAATCAAAATCGATCATTCACTAAAAAAAACACACATATCACCCCTGCACAGTATTGAGAAATCGAATTTCGAAAAATCTGAAAACTGTTTTGCGATAATTTCTGTAATCATCATCCTGAAGCAAAAATTAATTGTATATCTCGACGGGTTCGATAGATATCGAGGATTTATCTAAAACACTTTCAAGGTCTTTTCACCACTTAAGAGAGTAAATTTCGAAAAACCCTTCAATCACGTTTTAGAATACTTTATTGGTAACTCGTGGACGTAAAAAAACACAACATTAGCCCGCTGGGTTCAAGATATATCGACGATTAATTGAAAACGCTTTTCACCACTTTTCACCCCTTTTCACATCCTTAGGTGGCGAATTTCGAAAATTCCTGAAATTGCTTTTTAGGTATTTGAGTAAGCATCAATCCTAAACAAAAATCACGTTGCTATATAAAAACTATGGGATCGATATGTATCGAATGTGAGTCGAAAACTCATATTACCCTTTTTTAATCAGTTTAGGGCCGAATTCAGAAAATATATTTTAAATGGTACTTGGGATATTTATAAAAGCACCAATTTAAAGCAAAGAGCACTTCGATATCTCGATTGATTCGATAGATATGGAAGGATAATCGAAAACACATTTCACCCCTTTAAATAAAGCATTTCGAAACGTCTTTGAGTCCTGTCATAGATATTTGTAACAGTAACCGATTAAAGTTAAAATCACGACGATAGCCAATTGTGTTTCAAAGATATAGACGATTCATTAAAAACACATTTTGCCCCTTTTTACTGCCTAGGGGTCGAATTTCAAAAAAACCTAAAACTACTTTTTTGGGTATTTACGTAAGCAATATTTTGAAGTGAATAATAACTCTCTTTCCCGAAGGGTTCGATAGATATCGATAGTTGATTGGAAACACTTTTAAGGTCTTTTCAGCCCCTTAAATTTTGAACTTCGAAAAATCCTTAAATTGGCTAATATGCATTTTTACGAATGTCCTATTAAAGTAAAAATCACGATGATTGGCCGCCGAGTTCGAGCTCTATCGACGTTTCTTCGGAAACACATTTCACCCCTTTTCACACCCTTAGAGGTAGAATTTCGAAAAATCCCTTCTTAGTGCTCGCTTACGACCTGAAGGGAACCCCCACAAAAATTTTCACGATTATAGGTCCAGTGGTTTGGGCTGTAGTTTGATATGTCAGTCAGTCAGTCAGTCAGTCAGTTAATCAGTCAGCTTTCATTTTTATATATAGAGAAGAACGTAAGCAGAGTGATAGAGTGGGACGAGAGGGGTGTATAGGAGGCACACGTCGCTCGCTGCTTTGCGCATTGCATCGTGATTCATTGAGGACGTGAGTCATAACAGAGCTGTTCCTAAGTTGACATTGTTTGGCGTGGTGTATCGTGTTTTCAGTTTGTATATCTGTGACAGTGGCTACCCTTGGTTGTGTTGTTCGCGAGGGATTTTTGTTGCTTTGAAATTTACCTTTAGTAAAGTGATTTCGTAAACAAAACAATAGGGTCACCAGTTAAAGTCCCATAGGTAGAGCCACGATTTTGTTGCGAAAATATTTTTGCCCCACTTTGTTTCAGTGACTCACGTGCACATCGGCAGCTTTGCTTCATGGTTATTGGCAGCGTGTCTTTGTTCAGACACATCTCTCATTTGACTGCACCAATCATAATAAGATTATTGTGACTCCGTACGTCTGTGATTTGCCAAGGCAAGTGAGAGCAAAGTCATCCAATCACAGACGCTGTAGCAGAGCTGCAGATGTGCACATGACGCATTGAAACCAAATGTTGCAAAAATCTTTTCGCCATAAAATCGTGGCTCTACCCATAGGAAAACAGTTTTTTTTCGCGAAGCCTGCACGCCTTAAGCGTAGAAGTGACGCACCGTTATTGGCCCATACGACGTCGCCCTTAGTACCATACCTCACTCACACAAGCACATGTGCCACCAGGCGGGCCCCTTAATAATATATTAACTTCATTTTGATCACAGCGCGCTTTAAACTTATTTGCCTCGCGACTATCTCTGGTTCGGTGTAGTCTACTGTATCCTCGTGAATTGTAGTCGCGGGATTTTGTTACAGTCTATTATTGATGGAATAGTGAACGCCATAAGGACTTGGTTCCAGACCCTACAAGCAATTAATGACAAGTTCTGCATTTTAGATGGAAGTAACATTCACAAGATGGACGTGAAGGCTTTGAAGATTGCAGACCAAAAACTGGCTGAAACATACAAAGACGACATCAATGAAGAAGAAATAGCTCAAGAAGTAGAAAGTTTTAGACACCACGCCTTAGCAGTTGATGACAGTATGAAAACAGCTCCTGCACTAACTCTCCCGAAGCTCCTTTACAAACACAGACTTGAAGAAGGATATCCAAACCTGACCACAGTCCTTAAGATATTTTTAACTCTTCCTGTAACTGTTTCTTCAGGCGAAAAAAAAAAGCTTTAGCAAATTGAAGATAGTGAAGAATTAATTAAGAAATAGAATGGGGCAAGATAGACTGTCCAATCTGAGCATTATTTCCATAGAATACAAGGGAGCATCGCCTATTTGCTATGGCGACATCATCAAAATATTTCCTGCTAAAAGATCTCGCAAGATCAATTTAAATATTTAAATAACTTTTAGAACGACGATAAACACAGTGCAAAAAATATATGTCTAGTGATAAGAAATCACCAAAGTCACAATTGTTCATTAACAAGTTTTAACTTATGAGACTTTATTTCTGTGTTTTCGAATATAAAATAATTTGAACTATGATTATTTTTATGGACTATATGGACAGAGCAGGTTAATGCACGGAAGTTACAAACTGTTATGTGTGATTTGATGGTTAAATAATGTGATGTGAAAAGCATTGTGAAATATTTATTACAGTTTATGTTTTAATATGTTTTTGTGTTAAAATAAGATGGATTATGTTTATTAATTGTAATGACCAGCTTCAAAACTTTGTAATGTCTAAATAGTTTTGTGTTATTTTTGTTTAACATGTTTTTAAATGAATAGGTAGTAAGTAATCAATGACCTAGAAAAAATCATGTTCAAATGGATTTGTGGTAGAAGTAATCAGAACTTTCCCTTGCCGTAAATTGATTATTGTGCAGACATTTTCCGAACAGTAACACGTGATTAAAATTTTTGTCTTTGTACATATTTTGATGTGGATAGAGAAGTAATTCTGGTCTGGCCTTACTCAACTATGGTTAAAGATAAACAAGTCTTAAAATTTCATCGCTGAGAGTTATCATTTAATTATTTAGATTATATCTTGAGAACTTTTTTAATTAAATGGCAAATGCTTATCACAATATATGCTGACAAATTCCTTGCCTAAAGCCGTTTACAGTGGTATTTACTATTATACATTAATTTTACC
Organism: Medauroidea extradentata; assembly: GCA_003012365.1. Taxonomy (NCBI): domain Eukaryota; kingdom Metazoa; phylum Arthropoda; class Insecta; order Phasmatodea; family Phasmatidae; genus Medauroidea; species Medauroidea extradentata. The sequence goes on along the minus strand of PNEQ01116310.1, from coordinate 70,401 downwards.
TCTGAGCTCATCATGTGAAGCTTCTTCATAAGTTACTGAACAATAATTTAAGTAACACTGGTTTAGAATTGCCAAGACTCTAGGCTTGGAAGAGGTATTGTGCATTTCACTGAAACAAATATTGTGTTAAAAATATTGATGCTTTACCAATGGTTTAATTTCTGCTTTGGCATGAAAAGACGTATATAACACCATTTTACACTTTGAAAAACTAATTTTCCCAGGGGAGGACAAATAGATACCCCCCCCCCCCGGGCCAACCCGGTTTTATGGGTGGTATGTGTATGTGTAAGGGGGAAGTGGGCGCGAGAATTTGTATTTGCCCCGGGTGACTCAGACTCTAGTTGCGGCCCTGGCAACAGAATATCTAGCTCTACGTGTTCAGAAATATCTCCTATGTACCACAACTTAACTTGTTTTATTTGTGCTAGGTTGAATGAAACATCCTATGTAGTGAAGCAGCTATGTTGTTGATAAATATCTCTTATGTGTTCGTTTCGCACGTAGGAGGTTTCATATTTAGGTTGCCTGTTGAAATCATAGTACATAGGAGGTTTCTTTTTTCTCTATTTTCTATAGTTTCCGCATCGCAGTGTTATTACTCCTTGGTTATTGGTTTCTGGTGCAGAAACACAGTCTTTCCCTGTTTATTATTGCTGCTCGTGGTAACTGAATTATTCTTCAATGTTTGCTTAGTGTTAATATCGAGATTTAACTAAGGCCAGTTATTTTTTAATAATCTAACTTGTTATATTTTATTAAAGTGTAGTGTGCGTTCATTTGTTGACATATTTCAATGCAACCTTTCTACTTTAACCAGTCTTAGTGACTAAACTTTTCTTAATACTAGATACAGGCTGTATCTGAATTCAAAGGATTCATTCTAGAATACTCTATTCGTTGCAGATTTTGTATCCTTCAAGATTAAGGGCAAATTATTCGTATTTTGCATCAGTCATGGATCGAATTGCTTCCTAAAGTTCCCAGCCACTATTGCAGGTCTTCATCTAGCAAGATATATGTGGAATCCACTTTTCGGTCGGAACTAAACATGTTTGATGTCTATAAGGAATGGTGTGTCACAAACAGTTGCGTACCGGCTGAGAGAAGCTTATTCAATGAAATTTTGAAAGAAGAGAACATTGCTATCCATATGCCCAGAAAATATCAATGTAATGTCTGCTGCAGCTACAAAGTAGGCATGGTGAGACAAATTGAATATGATTTGCATATGAAGAAAAAAATTATATACGAGCAGCAAAATATGCAGCTAAGGAATCTGCAAGTGAAGAAAAACTGGTTCTTACAATGAACTTAGAAAGTGTTTTGCTGTGTCCTAAAACACTTGCTCCAAAGTTATATTATAAACAAAAGCTACTAGTACACATCTTCACAATATGCGAGTTGAAAAATCAAGAGGTCACACTTTGCGTGTGGCATGAAGCCAATGGATGTGTTTCTGCAAACGAATTTACGTCATGTGTCGTAGAGTTCGTTTCGCAGCAGCCAAGCCATGTGCGTCACATTGTGTTAATTCTTGATGGATGCAACTACCACAACCGGAACAAAGTCATGGCAAGTGCTCTCAGTGATATTGCGCAAACAAAATCGATTGTGATTGAACAAATTTTCCTAGAGAAAGGACACAAAATGATGGAGGTAAACAGTGCCCATGCCACACTTGAGAAATATTTCAAACCCCCAATTAATTCCCCGTCTGATTATGTGGCTCGTATGAGACTTTCCAGACCAGCTAAACCATATAAAGTGCATGTATTAGATCACAGGTTTTATTTATTTTTTTAACTACGAGAAGGTTGCCACAAATCTTGTCTCACTTCGGCATGGAAAAAATCCCGGAGATCCCGTTGTCACAGATATACTGCCACTAAAATATTTAGGGAATGGTGAAATGATGTACAAACAAGACCATACAGCTGATTACGAGGCATTGCCCCAAAAACGGAGAAGATCTATATCTACAACCTGTACTGATGTACCATCATTGTATAAGCAGCCATTACCAGCAGCAGAGTCGAAATACTAACACTTGCAAGAGTTAAAAGATGTCATTGAAAACGATCACCATGCTTTATACGATAGTCTGACATATAAACCGTACAATAGGAAGAAATAATATTACCATACCATTTGTACAAGTGCTTTGATGTACAGTAGATGAATGTGTAAATCTCGTATGTGTCAATAAACAAATGAAAAATATCTCCTATGCGGCTTTAACTGTAATAAAATAAAAATTGAAATGTTTTCACTGTTGTAATAGGTTGATTATTATATATTATGTACCAGTATATTATTGGTTGTACAAATACAGAAGGTCGTAAATTATTAACTACTGCAAAATGTAGTTTTTGTCACATAGGAAGTTACATAGCAACAACGACGATATGTCGGTTATATGTTGACAAACTGTTGAAAATAAAACGGTTATGTAAACGTTTTCAGTAAATTTGGTCCTACGATTTATAACCCACATTATGCCAACCATGGAAAGTATCTTGTTTCTAAGTTGGCTGACGTGGGCAGCAAGTTTGTAAACAGACTCCCCCAGTGACATATATTGTGTTTTTCTCTAAAAACAACATCATTAGAATATAAAATCCAAGACAATATTAAATACAGTATTTTTGTAAATTTTTATTCCTTGGTTAATTGTTATTTACAAGTTGGTATATACATACTGTTGGAATTAGTTATGCACCTTTATGTTGGGTTGACGCTGTGTATCCCACATTAGGCCAACCACTGAAAAGGTTTTGTATGTTGATTGACTGAACATTTGCATTGTTAGTAAACAAATAATTAGCACAAGATACATTTTTCTTCGTTATTTTAATGTCAATCATTCAAAATTTTTTATTAAATAAGTATTTGTATTTAATATATCATTCATCAACGCGTGGTAGCATATAGCAATTGGTAAGCCGACGGACTTCTGGTGACAAGGACTCTTTCCAACGTAAACTCTGACCGTGTTTTGAATCTATTTTGATTCTGGTCGAAATTTTTTTATTCATTTTAATATTTTTATAACCCACAAGAACTCTTAAAATATAATTATGAATATCATACTTAATTTAACTTTTGTATAGCCAATTTTGTGTGAATTTTGTAGAGAAACATTTGCCCAGCGTCGGTAAATGGTTGGAATTACATGTGTTACCCACACAGTTCCAACAATCCAACGACGTTGGGCCATGTAGGAAATTAGTAAGAATCCAGCCAAAAATCAACGTTGGACCTTCGTGTTTCACATGACATTTCAATGTTGAGCCAACGTTGCATGCCTACGTTAGCCTAACGTAGCATGCAAACATTGGGCCAACATTAGTCCAACCATACATTGGTACAGGGGATGTTGTGACGTCACGGCCCCAGGTGCCATATTTGACGACATTGACCTTTAACTGTGACCTTGGCCCTAACATCAAGGTCACCAAATGCCAAAATTGACTCATTTTAGACAATTTCGAAACAATTTATTACTGTTTCGTAATTTTAAAAAAATCAATATTTCTAAAAAAATTAAAATAATAGAAATGAATTCCAACAATTTAAAAATTCCGAAAAAGTTAAACATTTACAAAAAAAAATATTAGTTTCCCACTGTCCCACTTTGCACTCTAAAGGCGAGTAAGGCAAACATAAAATGGATTTGATACTTCAGACCCCATTAAGCTGATGTTTTGTTACGTTACTTCTGTCAATGTGGCTTTTTATAACTTCAACATGGTCATTTGTTCCAGTCGAGCAGTCTAACTCCACTGAATATTTTAGTTGAATTTAGTCTTTTGTTTAAGAATCACCTATACACTGTAAGAAAAATGTGTGGAGCTACACATACATAAGTAGTATAATTATGGCGGTTCTGGCGCAGGAGCCGGAGTGTGGAGCCCCGCCCGAGTGTGGAGCCCCCCGTCATGTTGTGACGTCACGGCCCCGGCCGCCATGTTGGATGACCTTGACATTTAACCGTGACCTTGACCTTGATTGTCAAATTACCAAAATTTTCCAAAATTTCGAAAATTAAAAAAAATTAAAAAAATTAAAAAATAATCAAACATTTCAAAAAATTTCAAAAGTTAAAAAATATTCAAAATTTTAAAATTTTCAAAAAATTCCGAAAAATTCCGAAAAAACATTACCTCCATCTTGTTTTCGACCGCCATCTTGGTGTTTCTTCCAAAAATTTTTCGATTTCGCATTCCATTATAACCCTGCACAAATTAAATATATGAAATTTTTAATAAAATTATTTTTATGTTAAAATTTTAATAAAAACTTTTTTATAAAAAATATTTAATAAAAACATTTTTATATAAAATTATTTAATTAAATCAACTACCGAAACGTCTTACCCGGACGAGCTCCATCGACACACTGACGCCCGCCACAACTTTTTACAAGTATATATTAACTTATGCCTCCCTCGCCTACCACTACCCATTCCTTTATTTTAATCGGCTGTTAGTCACATGATGAATTTCCCCCTCCTTCCCCTACTTTCCCCTCTCACCGACACTCGTGTTAAAACCCGCTCAAACTACTACACCCCCGCCACCACCCTCTACCAACTTTACCACCACTTTCTTATCCATCGTCTAAACATTATTTCCTTTATAATTTTCATTACACAGCTTGTCACCAGTGGCTTCACATAGCAGCTAGATGACCGTAAATAGTAACTACCATCGATTGAGACTACGTATTGATCATCAATTTTAAAATTTTCGGTTTTTTTAACATTGTAACTATAATTTCAAAACTTTACTTAAATATCATTAATGAATACTACTTTAACATGACTTATTTCTTATGTGTATCCGATCGATTCTCAATAAAATCAATCAATCAATAATTAAATAAAGAAAACATTTTTGATGAATATTTTTATATAACTACACTGACATTATCTTCTACAGAACTTCATCGTCTACACTCACACTCCTACCAAACCAAATTAGCTATATTTATTTAAATTTCCGATAAAATCAATCATTTGTGTTGAAAATAACATCTTTTTCAGGACAGTTACATATTCAAGACACTTCGACTACTTTCAAACATGGCGTACACCACCCCATCGATGAAATAGACGTAGAGTTTCATATTCATACCGCACCACCCCCCTACACCCTTACACCTACCATCCCGCTACCCAATACCACCTCACAACTCTACCAGCACTCTCCATCAGTCCTGTCAGAGCCTGTCCGAACTGTTCATTACACTCTTCTACAATACACATACGCAGATGTGACTTTCTCTATGTGTAGCGAGCAGTTACACGTACACGACATCACACAGCCACGAAAATAGCATCATAAAATCTCATATCACTGGCCTGCTTCCATACCAGAACAGCTACATCAGTTTCATGTAATACTATTTTTATTCTATATTTACTTTTTACACGAAAAAATATTTAAATCGTAATATTTATTCTCATCAAACTTACAAGTTAAATAAAACCCCTGTTTCCCTAATTATACAAATTTATGTACATTCAATCTATAATCAACTACTTGTAAAACAAACACCACATACCTTGAAAATATATGTAGTCTTCACTTTAAAACTATCACAGTCAAGTCCATGTATTGCATGATTAAGCAACAAAAAACCTTAGCTTATTGCACTCATCAACTTCATGTCGTCCCAATGCAAAACTAAGGCCTCGTAACAGAAGCTTCATCCATGCTTCGTTGACCCAGTCACATATATTGATTGATTATATAATTCTTTTCCAAAATGAAGTTTTCAGGTATACAGATACTTACGTTATATTAAGTCGCAGTAATATAAATTTTGGTTCTTTAGCTTTTAAAAAGGAACAGAGATCACTTTAAAACACTTACCAAAATTATCACATTTAAATTACTTTCAAAATAGTTTAGAGAATTTTCCGCGACAAGGTTGGCCATGTGGGCGAGTCCACGTTGCCGGTGTGGCGCAGGGGAGTTTCTGCTAACTTTTAGGTTAAACACGACTTATTCTGATTAAGAAATGTTTAAGTGAAAACATGGTTACCCCTGGCCTTTAAATGCATTCAACAAATGTGGGTGCGACCCACGTTACCGCACTTTGCCTGTAAGCAGCAGCATAGCACTCGCCACGTAAACAGCTGTTTACGGGCGTTAGCACGTACAGGGCACTTTCCCTACATTTGCTGTGGGTTCTTTAATACCGAAGCACATTTGGACACTACCCGGCATCACGAGGGTGGCGTCTAGGCGCCGCCACCTCTTGGCGCCACTTGGCCGGGTGTTTCCTTATGTGGTTGCGGTACTGCCGGCCTCGGCTGTTCTGGCTGGTAAACGCGGTACGCACGACGGGCTTCAGCAGAGGGGATGCGGAACGGTCCGCTTCATATATATATATATATATATATATATATATTTATTTATTTATTTATATACACGACACACCAAGGCGCTCGCACACTCATGTACACACACTGTCTTTTTTGCTTGTTCATGCTTTTTCTCATGCTAGCGTGCTCAATTTTTTCTTTCTCATCACGTAATGTTTTGTGAGGCAGTTTAGCTTACACAATGCGACCACCTGACACTAAATATTAAGAAAGTTTATTCAAACCGAACATTCTAAACATAATATTCTAATTTTCACGAAGAATGTATACTGTGAAGGCAGAAATGAGAAAGAATGTGGACTTCTGGAAAACTGAAACTATCGACTTAATTTTTGTAACAGAAATTCAAACAATAATATGTTTGATTATATTATTTGAATAATTATATTGCGTGGCATACATTATTATATATTTCGGGTGCTTATGATAGTGAAGGGACAACAAAATAATTAGTTGTGTGTATTGGTGAAACTACCGTATTCTATGTCGTTACCGAACCTGAACTGTTGGCGTTCATCATACTAAATTAATTACAGCTCATTTTATGACTTACTCGTACCTGTGCTTATGAACAGAATATAACTGTAACAACTCTGATATATCTATAACCGTGAAAATGGGATTACAAGTAAAAGTGAGAAAACACACAGATCCAAATGCTTATTTTAATTAACTTGTTCAGTTAATGAAGTTAGGTGGTTTCCATTTGTGCTTACGAACGAAGCTGATTACAGTTACCTGAATTAATTATATCGATTCCAATAAATTTACCGTAACTTATTGCTGTCTTAACTTATTCATGTGTTAGTAAATGTCCTTAATTGTTTAAGATTACAATTGAATAAATTATATCAAATACAACGCAATTATATAAAACGAATTTGGACGTATTTTTATCTAACAGTTCTGAAAATTTAAGTGTATTGCGCATAATCTCTTTCTTTTTAAGCAAAGTTTGAATTATCTGAGTAAACATAAAGTATTTAAGCTTGTTATTGAATTAACAGTTTTGATTACTTAATTAAAATTTTATTATTATTTAGTCATACAGTTCACTGAACTGTTATACTTTTTAAAATAATTAGCAAAAATGGTAATTTATGAAAACAATTATCCACCAGCAAAACTAATAATCCTACTTTCTCAAAATTGGCGCAAATTAACACAAAAAATATAATCATTACATACATTTACAAATATGGTATGATCACACATTAATTTATTTTCGTGTTATCGTCAAGCATGACGGACCTAAAACAACAAAGAAGAGTTAAATCGAAGTTCTGTATTACTGTATATTAATAATAAAATGGTTTCCTATTGGTTCTGTAGCTCTTGAAGTACACGTATCAAAATTAATGTAGTCATCTTGTAAATTATTTGAAATTGGGGTGATATATGTATATTACTACACGCATCATGAACCAAGAACTTTAAATTCACTTTGCCTTACTTAGTACAAATGAAAGCCAAGTTTGAAGAAACTTTGGAAAATGTTCCGCATATAATTCACGTAATCAGAAAAAATTCGGACAACAGTTTATAAAGATTGAATACAATATTATGAAAATAAAAAAAAAACTGAAGTAGCTGTATTGTGTGCTATGTGCTAACCCAAATTAGATGAAATTTTTTATTAATGTTTATTTATATATCTCAGGTGATATTTTTTTTTCACATACTGCTACCGTGTAACTACAATGTCACAGTGTAACAATTAACATAGCATAAAATATATAAATCGTGTACTGCGTTTGATTATATTCTGAAAAATATTTTCTTAGCTATCTTGTGTAATCAAAATATGTTGAAACGGTGGGCACTTATAAAATACGAGCAAGGCATGAAAAAAACGTAAAAACTATTAAATCTTGCTAAGTACTGCGTGTATACCGAACATTAAGTAATTCTTAAGAATTGTTTCTCAGATATCTCGTGTTTTCAGAATATGTTCGAACAGCCTTCGTTTTGAAAAAAAACTATGGTATGAACAAAAAAAACATAAACTTCTATTCAACTTAATAATTACTGTATATGTACCAATTTTGACTAAATTCGGAAAAATTTTTCCTTAGATCTATCATATCCTGAAAAAATTAAAATTTCTGCAGTTACGAAAATATGAACATGGGATGAAAGACCAAAACAATAGTCAAGACAAATTACTAAGTTTTATATGTGTACCAAGATTAATGACATTCGGAAAAATATATCCTCAAATATGCTAAAATAATAAAACTAAACCATTATGGAAATATAAACATAGGATGAGCGAAATACACAAATTCAAGTCAGCTCAGTATTTAGTTAGTAAATGTTTCCCAAATTTAATGAAATTCGGAAAAAAAAAAATTCCCCAGATGCGTTATGTTATACTAAAAATTATTTTTCATTAAGTACCTGACGTTTTAAAAATATTTAGATAAGCTGAACGAAATACACAAAAGTAAAATCAACTTACTAGGCATTATGTGTGTACCAAGAGTAATATAAATCGACAAAATATATCCTCATATGTGTCATACATTCTAAAAATAGAAACATGGTCGTCATTATGAAAAAATGAACTCAGGATGAAAGAAATAGGCTACGTAAAATCAAAGTCAGATTTGTGTATGGTAAATGTGTACCAAGTTAGCTGATATTCCGAAAAAAAACCATTAGATACATAATTATATGCTGAAAATACGAAATGGTGGTCGTTTTTAAAATATTAAGAATGGTTAAACGAAATACACCGAAGTCAAGTCAACATTATAAGCAATGTATGAGTACAAAGATTAATAAAAATTGGAAGGTATTTCCTCTTGTATGTATTACTATGCTAAAATGTTAGTATATAGTCAATGTGTACCTAGTTTGCCAATATTCTGAAAAAAAAATTATATAAGATATATATAATTATACACTGAAAATACCAAAATGATCGTCGTTTTTAAAATAATAACAATTATTAAACTAAATACACAGAAGTCAAGTCAACATTCTAAGCAATATATGAGAACCAAGATTAATAAAAATTGGTAAATATTTCCTCTGATTTTAAATACTATGCTACAATATTAAAATGACCACTATTATAAAATGCAAAAAAAAAAATAAGTAAATACACATAAGTCAACTCATCTTAAGTATTATGTGAGTACCAAGTTTAATAAAATTGGCAAAAATACGTTCTTAGATATGTCATATTATGTTAAAAATAGAAAACTTGCCGCCATTTTGAAAATACGAACATAGGATAAACAAAATACCCCGATTCGAGTCAAATTACTAAGTAGTAGGCCAATAGGTGTACAAATATGAATGATCTTCGAAAGAAATATATCCTCAGATGTCATACTATGGCAAAATGGCCGTTTTTAAACAAAATGTGAACACAATATGAACGAAATAACCAAAAGCTAAGACTGCTTAAGTGTAGTATATGTGTACTGTGTTAAATTAAATTCGGAGAAATATTTGCACAGATAACATACATTATCTTAACTATATAAAAATGACCGTCATATTGAAATTACGCGTACGGCATTTACTGAATACATAGAAGTCAAGTTGCCTTACTAAGTTCTTATGTGTACCAAGTTCGATTAAACTCAAAAGTACGGTTCCTTTTTAAAAGTGGTCGCCAGTTTGAAAATATGAATACGGCAGAAACGAAATACACAGCAGTTAAGTCAGGTTACTAGGAAATATATGCGTGCAAAATGTGATTAAATTTGTTTCACGGGTCCAAACGGTTTTAGGGGGGGGGGGTGAAACACTTACGCACAGACACACAGGCAGGAAGGTGATCTCATAAACCTATTTTACCTTCGGAAAAATATTTGCATCAATTAATATTCACATTTATTTGAAATATTTGCTTTTAAGTACACAGCTACGAGATAAATTTTTCTTCTTCATTTATATAATAATGAAATGGTAGGTAGTATCAAAAACACGTGAAAAATGGCTTTGTTTCAAAAGTCAGTTTTGTATAATTATTAGTACATCAAATTCATAAAGATTTTTATTTGCATCCCAGTTATTTCAACTATTGGTGTATTTTAAATTCATCAAAATTATTAAAAAATAATAATTTTTTTGTGTTTTTTTAAGGGGCCCGCCTCGTGGCACATGTGTTTGTGTGAGTGAGGTATGGTGCTAAGGGCGACGTCGTATGGGCCATACAACGGTGCGTCGCCTCTACGCTTAAGGCGTGCAGTTTTCGCGAAAAAACAAATTTCCTATGGGACTTTAATTGGTGACTCTATTGTTTTATTTACGAAATCACTTTACTAAAGTCCAATGCAATACCCTTAAGTGGTTTCACATGCATTCGGCTAGTATATTTTCCGCTATAGCAGACTGAAAATCACGTTTTGACCCATTTTGACGTTTCCCAAAAGGGGATTTCTAATACATGTGTTGTCTTGAAAGTACTTAAGGGCAGTCGTCTGAAGTGTGTGTTCTTTTCTTAGAGAAAACGGCGTGATCAAATGTGTTTTAGTTTCGATGTAAAACTTTTTCTTCAAACTCACTGCAGTGTGATGTTATGGCAACGAGGCGGGCCCCTTAATGTCTCGTCTTAGCCAGATCTTTAAAAATATTAAATTATCAAAAGAATCAGCGGAACATCTATTAATATCAGTTTCGCCTGAAACATTTATTATGAACTGTTTCATTGAAAATGTTTTCCTCTTTGCATATGTCCTCATTTCTTATTGCTTGTGTTGATACGTTTGATTAATTTTCGAAGCATTATTATAAAGTTTCAGTTAATCGCGTAGTGTTATTTTCCACAATGATAAACTAATTAGACATTGTGTAGTAGTTTTGATTCTTATATTCGATACTGTCAACACAAATCGTGTCAATTGAAATTAGTTACGTTTTAGGAAAGTTAAGTATACGAATCTTAAACAGTCATTCAGTCGTTTTGCCTCGTATAAAGGTTTGAACCATTAAATCATGACGGTACATGTTCATTAAAGAAACGACTCTTCGTTTGACAAAAATTGATTTCCTTACAATCAGTTAATTTTGTTCGTAGAAGACGAAATGTAACATATTGTTGCGAGGCGTGACTGTCTGGCTGGGTGGTGTAGTACGATACAGTGGCGGCGGAGCTAGGACACCCCTCTTCCCTCGAGTGCGGGTTACAGTGTCATGAAATCTACTGTCGTGTAAAATGTTTGTTAAAAGTGGAAACCTAATTGATTTGTCCAACACGTACCCTGAACTTGTAAAAAAAAAATAGCTTTCCATTTTTTCGAATGAGTATTTACTTACTTTCGCGAAGTTTAAAAATGTGCTTGGGGCGGTTATGGATATATTTTAATGCTGTGTTATTAGACACCTTTACAGTAGAGAATGCAGGACTTTTCAGCGATATTTATTGAATGTCCTAATCTTAGTTCACACTACTATATTTATAATAATTTTCATTGCTTTTTTTTTTGTTTTACGGATATTCACTGAGAACAAAATATTCCATTCATAGCTATGGAGACAACCACGGTGGAAAAAGGCTGAAAACAACTGATTTTAACCTGTGCCTTATTTGCCAGACTGCCAAAGTAGGGTCCAAAGACTACAAAAGTTATGTTACAAAACCCTCAAAACAATCGATCGAAAAAATTATCGATAGTGCAAAGACACGTGTGCGCTATGGTGAAAGTGATTTGAACAGTGTAGTAAGTAACATATGTGATCTCACCGCAGAAGAACTCATCGCGAAAGGCGTTTCTTACCATAAAAGTTGCTATGGCAATCTAAGTAGTACTGAGAAAATAGAGAGGGCCAAAGCTAGATACGATAGAGCTGTTGCAACAGGCAAGAGTACTGAAGCATGGAAAATTATAAGAGGTAGGCCTACAGTTGGTTCCAGTCAAACAGATTGGGTTGATTGATACTTCTTCCTCATTTGGACCAACACTAAGAAAAATACAAAGTGGTACTACAAAATGCAAGAAAACACTACGAACTCTCTTCATGAGGTATCAACTGCAAGTATGGGGTTACAAATGCTGGAAATTGGTCGTGAAACAAACAACGAACACATTAAAGCTCGGTTGAGCTTACTCGTTGCGACTAATGATCTATTACAAGCAGTAGCTTACGATACCAAATATCATTTGGAATGCCTTGTGTCGTGTAAAAGAGATATACAAAACAGCAAGCAGGTAACAGAAGAACATGACACTAGTATATTGAAAGTAATTTCAGAGCTTGAAATACTTAGTGTAATTAAGAATGCATTGGATGAACCCTTGTCTGTTCTCAACATGACGGACGTTCATACTACTTAGCTAAACATTCTTGAAGATAATGGTGTTACAATTCCTGAAGACCCGAAGTGCAAACCATATCTCAAGAAACCTATCCAGGAAAATATTCCGTATGTCTATTTCCACAGTCCAGGCGACAGAACACAAGCAGAGCAAATAATCTCTACTAAAACCAAGGACGCTGCTATTGACGAAACAGTAAAAATGGCAACAGTGAAAGATGATGCGGGAATTGTATTGATGACAGCAAACATCCTACGCAGAGAGATGAGCAAACAGAGCAGTTAGCAGTTTAATGAATCATTTGAAGATTATTCAGCCCCTCTACTACGTAATATTTTCTGTAGAAACTTTGTAAAAGGTGCTCATAAAGTTCAAACCGAGAGGAGAAGGGAAAAAGTAGATAGTAGAGTGTCATCGCTTACACAACACATGGCACAGTCATTCTTGTCAAGCAGACAAGTCACATATAAACCAGAAACGGATACAGCAATATTTCAAGACCTCCAAGAGACTCCGCTATCTCTTGCACTAGCAATGAATGTACACAATAAATTCCGAAATAAGCATTTCATAACATTTCTACAATACCTCAACTTGTCTGTAAGTTACTCAAAAATCCTGTATATTGAAAACAGGTTAGCTAGTGCTATCCAATAACAGATGGTTTACAATGGTGGTCTGTTTATTTCATCCTAGATGGTCAAGAACCAATTTGTTTGGTTGGCTTTGGTTAGTATTGATTTTTTGGAGGATACTGATAATGGAAAAAACACATTACATGGTACAGTGCTAGCTGTTTATCAATCTTCTCACCCCAACAACTCTTCAGGAGTTTCACACATTGATTTGAAAAGTGCCCCATCGTCTCATAAAGAAACACTCCAGGGCAATGTGTTACATTGCCCGACTCCAAAGGTAAGTTGCACGGTTCTCCCATTCGATGTTAGTGATTCTTACATGATTATTGATAAGTGTCATCAACTAGACCTACTATGGACACTTAGCTGTTTGAGGTTAACAGAAGATACAGAAGATAAGACTACTAGCAGTGATTTTTCAGTAACATGAAAAGTTTTCAATTCAATGCTATCACCAGAGTCAACAGTGACAAACATCTCTTTAGTTCCACGTCTTATACGCCTACAACCTACTGATTACAGTGTTTTGTACACAATGCTTATGAGAGCTCGAGGTATTACTGTGCTTGCCTTTGATCCCAGTAAATTGACGTGTATTTCACTTGATCTTCAACTGTATGATATGGCTATGAAGCTTTGGATTTCTAGGGATGATATTCAGAAGCAGTTTATTTTCCGGCCAGGTGAGCTACATGTTGTAATGTGGGCACTTGCTGCTCTTGGAAAGTATGTTGAGGGTAGTGGAATTGATCAGGCATGGGTTGAAGCTGGTTTATATTCTCCTAGTACTGTAACTCAAATTTTAAATGGTAGACATATCTACAGAGGCCTTGAAGCACACACAATAACACTCCTTTCTATATACTACATGTACTTCGAAACATTTATGGAATCTAGCCATGAATATTCATCTATTTTTCAGAGTATGTCTGTCAAAATTACAGATGCATTTGTGGATGACATAAATTCAGGAAATGTCAAACAGAACCGTCTCATGGAAGAAGTTTCAAAAGCCTTAGACATCATTGAGAAGTTGGAACTGATGGAGAAGTTAGATATGTATGAAGCAACCTTCACCAAGACACAGATATTTTTATTTAGCTATGTAAGACAATTTTTATGTATCCTTTCATATGTGAGGGCAACAAGATAGAACAATTGGGAACTTCACCTTGAAATATCTGACGCACTTATCAAATACTTTTATACCCACAACCACCTTAATTATGCATGCTTGTTGCCACTCTATTTGTCAACAATACAATATGTACGTAAAACTCACTCAGATGTATGGCGAGAATTTCAACAAGGAAACTTCTGTGTAACTAAATCACTTATCGGTTTTTCTTCAATTACCCCCGATCATGCTATTGAACATGAAAACCGTACATACCAGCTATAATGTAAATGTTTCAACAATCAACCTGCTTGTACAAATAGTAGATACCCACTGCATCCAGATTTAGACGAGTGTGACATTGACAACGAATAGTTTTTTGTTGCAAACTTATTGGTGCAACGAGTATGTTTTCCGTGCTGTGTGTGAGAAGGGGCAAAGGAAGTTTCAATAATACAAAACAATACAAAATTTTGACCTTTTATAACCCCTTTTTATTTTCCTTTATCAAGACGTATGTGAATTCATTTATGTTTAGTATTATTCAATTTTTAATTTGCATGGGTTCCGGCATTCATACCGGTTTAATTAAATGAATATGTCAATAACTTCTATTGTGAAGTAAAAAAAGGGGGGTTAAGGACATTTCTAGGGGATTATGGGTGTATGATTTAACTTCTCCCATTACTTTCACCATTGTTTGAAATTATTTTACACTTAACAAACATTTAAAGTTTACAATATATTTTATATAAATTATTCATGTTATATTGCATTGTATTATTGAATATAGTTATTGTTGTAGAGTAGTAGTAATAAAAAGTTTATAGAAAAAATGGAAACCTATTTTATTTTATATACACTAAAGAATATACTGAAACCTTAAAATCAATTTTAACAAAGAAAAAACACGAATTCACAATATAGCCCACACTACTCACATACCATGGTGCTGTGGCTGTCTGGCTGAGCGGCGAAATACGATACAGTGGCGGCAGAGTTAAAAAACCACCTTGTGCGCTGCACGGATTGTATTAACTTCAGTGACGCCACGATAACAACCTGCACGCCGCGGTAATCGGAGAATAGTGTAAACTGATATAGCAGCGGCAATAACAAACAACTTCGGCGTACATTGTACCGCCCATGTGCGGTGGAGACCACCTGCACCCATTACCGGGTAACAGAAGTAGATATCGTGGTCTGGAGTGTTCCTGTTCATTCTTTATCTCTCGGGTTGGTGCTTGACCTTGAAGCGACGTCTTTCCAGGAGGTTGGAATCAGAGACTTGCCGAGAGAATTCGAGATGTTGGAGTGAGTATATAAAAGGGGGCTGTAGCAGAGGAGAGAGAGTTTTTGGCTGGCAGGTGCCTGGTGCGAGTAAAGTGGTAGTGACGAGTGGCAAGAAGTATTGGGTTGCGACGAATGTTCGAGGGTGTCCGGCGAGTTGAACCGCAGCAAGTAGTAGGAAGAAGGTGTTTCTAGGCCACAAAAGATTCATCGGTATTCTTTCATTGGGTCCACCATTGTGAATGACTATAAGACTTTCCATTTACAGAGAGCTTATGCAGGTATATAATTTAGAAATTATAACCTGTATGCAAATAGTAGTTTTTAATTTTTGTTTTACATCTGTTGTGATAAATCATTATAGACATAGGTTTTTTTGTATAGAAAGTTGTGAATTAACTAGGTTAGCTTTATTAATTTTCTTTCTTACATCAAAGACCTCCGTCAACAAACGTGCCTAGCCCCAAATTGTAACAATATGACTTTTCATATCAAACTGGCATATAAAAAATATATTTGGTTTTTGGTCGTAAGTTATAGGAATTGATTTTTGTTACTGCTGAATACCTCATTAAGGCAAGTATCAGCGAAAAGAGAGCACTTCTGTTTTATTGACTTACACATAGAGGTAATGGTGAGATGTGATGCGCTTACTGTGTCGTACTAATGCGTTTCCGTACTTCAAAAGCGTAGATTGCGTCCTCCCATACGGCCACAGGTGTCCGTCTGGGTGAATGTATTCTGCGTGTTCGACGCCTAGAAGTGTAGAAGCGGTATGGACGAGTCGTCACGCGAATCACGCCACAACATAGCCTCTAGGCGCAAGTCAATGAACTCGTGTGCAAACTTCACGCCGACAAAGCGCCTGTGTGATTCTTTCTGCGGTGACCGTGTCATGTTGCAACGTGTCATTGAATATAAAGGTGTAATGTACACGCCTATACATTTTGAAAAGTTTTACGGCACTGTTTACATACCTAAAACAGACCGCAAAAACACCCTTTTTCGTCATTTTCGGCCGCTAGAAAATACGCTTTAAAGAGTATCGGCAACCTTCAGATGAGTGTATGCACTTATAAAATTATTCAAATGTTATTCCTAAGCATACATCACACACAAACATTGAGCAGTTTTCTAACAATCCGGTACCGGCCGAAGCTCTACACAGCCCTCGGTGGCTTGGACATGCTGCGTCCATAAGGGCGCTGCGCCACCTATAGGCTGTTCAGTTTAAACTGAGCACTCCCAAACATTCAAAATATCTGAGAACTTTATTTTATCGGGGCCACAGATGATAAGTTTTAAGTGTGGTGAAACGTTCACACTGTTTTTTAATGATACTTTTCATATTGTGCGAGCGTTCAAGCTTTCTCTCGGGCCGATTAAATACGAAACTTTAAAAGTGACCATGTAATAACGCTGGTGTGAAATCTCTACCGAATATCACTGCTCTGCTGTATACGAGTTTCCCAAATATCAGCGTAGTACATTTTTATGGAACGGAAGTATAAGAAGATCGTTTTAGTTACTTTGGGGAGATTTCAAAGGGCGTTTATAATGCGTGGAGTTCCTTGAAAGTGAAATGTTCGAAATAGTATAGAATATGGTTATTTTTATTAAATAGCATACTGAGCACACATGGGATTGGTTTTAAAATTGTAGCGCGCTTAACCACACCGTTTCCTAGCTAGGAATATCTATGAGCTCTACTTCTCACCAAATAAGTGTATCCTCAAACAAATACAAATGGGCAACTTGCCTCTGTGATAAATTTTGTTGATATTGCAAGGGACGCAGTCTAACACAACTATGAGAGTATATGTGCATCGTTTTTTTTTACATAAAATTCAGTGATGAACAAGTTATTTTAATTTAAAAGTAGCGATTTATGCGGTGTTTATCACGTGACACCGAAAAGCTCCCGCACTGTCGTGACGTCACTGCCCAGGCACGGCTCGCTCCGCCGACGTCGGGCATTGACTTGTTGGCCGGCACGTTGTGAAATACGGCTACAACTCGTGCAATTAGCCATCTTTGAAAGAAATAGATAACGATTTTGTAAAAGCACAGTCAGATAACTTACCGCAAGGTGATACTGTCAGGGTATTAAATTATTTCAACTCAAATTACTTTTACGGCGCAGAAACAAAAGGGGTTCAATTACAAAAATACGTATGGAAAACCTTACACTCGCGGTCCTTAGCAGTACATGTACGGCCTAAGTAGCAATATATGTTTATATCAAATATAATTGTAATAGTATAATCGTATTTTAAAATACGAACATGTTAGAAAATACGATGGTAGTATAATTTTTTACTTTTAAAAACATTGTTTTTCCAACATTTTTTGTCGTTCCGAGTTGCCATACCATTATAATATAGTAATAGAGTGTAATATGAAGTTGTACAAGATATATTAACGAATATCACTTTGTATTTTAAGCCTTGCACGTTTGGTGGGACGCATTTTTGTAATAAGTACATTGCACTACGTACAGGAAGTTGGCCTACGAATACGCCTATCACCGTGACGGGTAGTGGCACAGCTTGTAACGACAGCACAGCTAGTTTATTATACCTGATAAGAAACCGGGGCGGACTGAGTTTAAAAATCAGACTTAATAATAATCTGAACGGCCCCGAGATGGCGGCTGACGTGGCCGTCAAGGCAGGTGGCTTCTAACGGCATTTGTAACGGCTCACGGGGTGTGCCTCAGTGTGTAGATTAAATTAGTGGACAATATAATAGAATCTTCTCTACTATGTACATGTACTATAGACGTCTATCGTAACTATATATAAACAATTATTTTATTGAATAACTATTTTTAGTTAATATTTTTAAAAACACGAACTATTAAATTGCAAATGTGAAGTAAAATTACTATTTCTTAATACAACCCTCATAATTTTTTAAACCCAAAACACGTTCTAATTAATGCAACTAGTTAAAATTATTTGTAATTTTAATAACAAAGTTTGTGTGCATCAGTAATTTATTACTTCATTACAATATATACACTGAGGTTTTCTTACGACATGCATAATTTAAAAAATAAATTAATAATTTATTGCTTTTTAAATTTTCATTCGACCAGATTTAATTACAAATTAAACATCGTTTACAGATCATGTAAGGAAAGCTACGGAAATTCAGTTGTATGGTATGTGAAGCTGAAAAGAGAAAGAAATTTATGCACTGTTATTGGTAAAATCTGCCCCGAACATAAAATACACAAAAAACTATACACAGTAAAGGTCCTCGTTAATTATGAATACAGACGTGTAGACAGTGAATACTATGAAGCATCTTCAGGTAATTAAATACAATTATTTAAACAATACGGGTTTTAAATTACGGGAGCATTATTACTCAGCCCATTATTTGTGGTTTAATATTCTGTAGTGCCCTTTGCATGGGAGTAGTATGAACTATTCTGCAACAATTATTAATTACATTTTTACAGGAGACTGTTAACATGCTCTAGCGTTTATTATGTGCTTGCACTGCAGGAGTGAAGAACCTAAACTTTGATAGTTTTCATTTTTCTTTGCCTTTCAAAGAACTAAGTTGCACAGTAAAAACATATCTTAGGCCACGAAACATTTTACAATATCGCCTACTGTTTAGGCCTGTGTTCACAAATAATTTTCACGAAAGCTGTAGCGTTTAGTAGGCACTCAAAATTGTTTTGGTGTGGTATGCTACAAAATCGGTAGGCACAGTTTATTAATAAATACTACTGAAAATATTCAAGGGGAAATGAGCATTTTAATAGCGTTGTATTTGTTACTCGTAATGTAATTTTCGCACCGGCACATCGGTATTAGGGTCCCTAAAAAGCATTTAGTAAAAAATTCGGAAATAAACCGTAGGCTTATAGGAGGGCCAACAATGATAATGCCCTTATAGTAAATAAGATGTTCATTTTATTATTTGGTGCTCCGCGATAAACATATAGTGATCTATACTAACAATCACGAAACTACAGGACTAACAATAACACAACCAGAAAAATACAGGATAACGATGCACGTGTAATATACACATTATAATAAAATAACCCATGTATTTTAACATTCATACTTACATCGAAATTGTCTTCACAAAAGTAAACACAGTATTTTTCTTAGACGTCACTGTAATTCCGCCTGATTGCTCTGAACCAATTCTTCCTCCTGTCTGTGTTCTTTGGCACAGGAATGAACACTTCACCTGTTGAATTTTCATACGTATTCGTGCACCGTAGCCCAAAACATTATTTACACTTTCTTGGAGACATTGATTTACTGTATCCACTTTCTAGCACGAAGCGCGTCAAGTAAACAGTCTATTCGATACGCGGAGTGGATTGACTTGTGCTTGGATAGTGACGTCACGATGGGATCAGCCGGACGAAGCGCGTTTTGGCGGGCATTCAAATCGTGCTAATTTCGTTAGGCTGGAAATTCCGTAGGACTAAACGGTTGAAAAACAGCAATTACAAAAACATGCACGTTGCCCATTAATAAAGTTTTAAAGTTTTACTCAAGTCGGAAGATATTTACTATCAAATATAATGCCAACGGTGACGCCAAGTGCAAGCAATGATGAGGCGTAGTTACATTGAACCATCAATACACCAGCAACCCTTAAAATTTCAATAAACTAATTCTAGTAAGCAACGTAATTACATTAATTTGTTTAAAACTATATTATTTCATTATAAATTTATTGAGGACTTCATTTTATTTTGTGCTGCAACAATAAAATTGTGTGGCATATTTATATACCATTCATAGTCATAGTGTATCAACGTCAGTCCTGAGATCAATTATTTAATGAAGTGCAAGAAAAACACAGTTTAAGCTTCTCACAGCCCGTTCAGTCTCCTTTTTAGTAGTAAATTTAGTGCCACGGTTTTTGTAAAATGGTGAGTAAATATAGGAGAAATAATTAACAAGAATGTAAATACTAGCATTGTTTCACTTTTCTAAGTCCTTGCGAAGAATGTTACCGTTTAACCGTGCTTCCGGAAAACTTAGTAAAATAAGTTTTAAACACACTTAGTGTTCTGATGGTAAATTGTGCCCCTTAGGCCTATCTGTCTTTGAGGCCAGGAGAAGACAGTGCTCTTTGAGGGGGAGTGTTAGACAATTTTACAGTATTTTCAGTTTAGCAATAATATTTATTCAAATTGTGTTATCAATCTTTTCTTTTTGACAAAGCGTAGGATATATTTTTGGTAAGCTGCTTGGCATAAATAATAACGGAAAATGTCATTATTTGTAATACAGAATAATTGCAAGAAAATTATTGGTTAATTTTCAAGAATTCTATTGTAATGATTTATGCAAGACATATTAATGAAAGATTCCATTATTATTTATGTCAAGCCGTTTACCTTATATATATCCTATGCTTTGTCGAAGAGAAAATTTTGGTAATACAATTTGAAAAAAAAATATGGCTCAAAAACTGAAAATACGATAAACTTGTGTAACACACCCCTTAACTTATAATATTAATAATAAACTCGTCCGTCCACCTCGTTTTGCTAGACATCCAGGTGTGATATATTGTTTGTGTGGCTGATACTCAGACGTTTATGGCGTATAAAACATATATTATTACAACGTTCCCACATTGTTTTGAAAACGAATTTGGTATTGAATCCCGACGAGTACGATACCCTTCTGCATGCAAACTTCGGATCCGACAGAAATCTATTTCATTTCGCTGGACAAATGTTTGTGTGGTAATGTTGGCACAAATGAAATTTATGTTGGCTGACATAAAATAAATAAATACATACAACCATCTGTATATTTTTCTTTCGTAGGGAAAGAGACTTTCTCTTTCAGTAATTAAGCATAGGAAACATGGTTTATGTGAACAGGACTCGTTCTCTAGAAATTTCTAATAAATCTAACACTTCTTCTGCTGACCGCACATTCCTGCTATTGCTCAACATTAAATTTTACAACTACAAACACACACCTGTCAACAAAAAATCTGAACGCCAAAATAACTGCCGAATATGTGTTCGTTTACTTTCGATTCGTTTTCAATACGTTCCGCCTTTCTATAGCATTTTACGTCTGACTCAGTCCGGCACCATCCCAATTTTTGGTGTAACCACCTTGAGACTCAACTATTTTTGAATCCTGTTTCCATGAAACTTTTCAAAATTGTTAGTGTTTTGAAATATATTGCAAAACGACACGGAAACTTAGTATATATTTCAGTCTCCCATGAAAAGGTTGATGACATAGGTAACCGCTTACGATAAGATAATATCATTCTGACCCAGCTATTTAATAACATTAACACACTAACCATGTATTTAACATTATAATCTTAATATTATTGGGTTTTAATTCTTATTCAGAGTATAAAGTACTTATATTCTTACTCGTAACGTAACTTTATTTAAAGAAAGGCCCAATTAGTGTGTTGTCGTTTTTTTAAACCATCTTCAGTTGACTGATGCTGTGCAGCCTTACTACATCAAACATGTTATAAGTTTCTCCCTTCCTGCTGTATCGTATTTTCAAACTGTTGTTGTTAGTCACCGTATTCGCACCTCTTTGAAAACATCTAAGTCAAGGCCACTTGGTGACGTCGCAACGTCAGCACGACCTAGATTGTCTACGGCAGCATAGCGCCGAGTGACATTGTCACGTCAGCCTGTCGATTGTTCTCTCTGCAAACAATACATGCTGGAACATATTTGCAGCTGCACGCTGCTGGCCCATTTGTTGCATCTTGGATAGTGTTTTAATAAATAAGTTGTTTTCATTTTATCAGTATGTGTGATAGTAGGGCTACATTTTGCTACATAGGATTTAAGGAAATTGATATCTTAACTTTCGGGAGGTGATTTCTCATGAGCCAAAAGTAAACAGCCAATATGGGACACTTTCAAGACTAGTGAATACTAAGTAAGGTAAATTGAGGAGCAAACTTTCAAAACCAGACATGTCCACCTTACCTAGCTGTAGAAAAAAGTGAATAAACATTATATTTTACAGCGCTAACTGAGAATAAACATAACCATTTCAATAAGACATGTGTTTTTTATGGAGTCTTGAGTTCATACTCATATGTAACACATCTTATTTATATAGAAAGGGCATTTTACTCATTTTCGGGATTTTGGACATGTCTGGTTTTGAATGTTTACTCCTCAATTATGCTGGTGATGGTAAGTGTTATTGAGATCATTGACCCGTATAAAACTGAGCCTTCAAACTCCCATTTCTTGAAAATTATAGGGGTGTCCGCCCTTTTGTAGCATAAATTCACATTGCCGTCAGATTTTGTGAACATTTATTGTTGTCTATTCGAGAAGAATAGCGCAAGTTACAAAGAAGGTCTTCTTGTTGTAAGCTCCTAGAACGAACCGTTTACAAAAAAAATTGCACACGAATGTTGCTGTCACAATAATGGTACGCCTGGCGTGTAGACAAAAAGTGGTACTTCCGCCAAATAATTATTGGTTTGCACATGCGCCATGGTCTCAGGAAAATGCTACCTGCGAAGCAGAATTTTAAAAGCATGACTCAAAATCCAACTTTTTGGTTCCTTACGATGTGCTGTTGGAATAGACAATATGAATTATTCAGAAATATGACGGCAAAGTAATTTTTTGTAGTATGGGTGTGTACAACACTATTATTTTCATGAAATGAGAAGGTTTAAAGAATTAACAAATTACCACAATATTTCACAATGTTTTTACTAATTTTTATTTAGCAAAAGCTTGTTACAATATCTTAGTTACTTTCTTTAGAAGTTTTAGAATGAAGTGGCATTGTGGTTACACTCTGAAAACGCATTCGAGAGGACCAAGTACAGATTATCTGCTTCATTATAAAAAATTCAGTTTTCCAGGGGTTTCTGAATTATCTCCAGGCGAACGCTGGAATGGTTCCTTAATTAGAGACTACGTTCGATTATTTTCCAACTCCTCTTGATAGCCACGTGTGTATTCACTAAGGCCTTGTGTTGTCATGTAGCGTTCAAAATATTTAATAAAATACGACATATGAAAGGTTACACTGAAACAGTACGAAACTGTAAGAAAATAACGTTACAACAAAAAATTTATCTGTACGGCATAGATTCCGATAAACCAAAAAATATTTAGGTAAATTATAATAAACTTATATACTATCCTGCCGTTCTAGAAAATGGACTGCAGACAAGAAAGTTAACATATGCCATTGTATTCATTTATATATTAAATAATGTCTCAACTTAATGTTTAGCTAGTACGTCTCGCATTAAACATTATGATACTGCTGTTTTACAGATGCATCACACAGAGTGATACGTTATTTATAGAGACTACCGGAACTTATCAGAAATCTAAAGATTACTTTAAAAATAGTGTTGAATGCTTCGAATATTTTGCGGTTTTCTAGAAACATATTTTTAAAGAATAGTTTTAGCTCAAACACTGATGAAACATTACATCAAATAGAAGCCAGAATCGTAGCTAAATCAAAAATACAACTTTAAACACGCAACGCTATGTTCTCATTAAGTATAAACAAAATTTAATATGTATTGCAGAATTTTGTATAAGCGGGGAAGTTTATAACATGAATACTCTTACTTGCATTTTATTTATGCGGAATGGTAATGTTTTCTGAGCTCACAACGCAATCATAGAAGGCTACGTAATACTGCTCGTCACTTATTTGCTGCCTGTCTGGAGGCCGAAGAAACACACCACACCGCCTTTTGAAATGTGTAAAGACCACTTCAGTTATATTATGTACATTTCTACTAAACAGTTGGTGCACCAATGGCGGATTACTAGGTACTTTTGACAATGTGTGTTCTTCGGAATTAACAGATTTCAAAAATTTGTTCAAGTCTTGTACGTGATGTTTTCATATTTATGTCCGGTAGCATGCTTGTGTGTAAATATTTAAATAACACGCAGTAACAAAACTCTGAAATTGAACTGTCATACCAGTGTACTCACATAAATAAATTCTGCAAATAATTTTGCTGCAAACTCAAAACTCTTTTGACAGGGTCAACACAACCGAAATAATTAGTAGCTGTCACAACATAATTTTCCTTGCAACCAGCTGGATAAAGATGTTTCTGAAATATTATTCGTCTATTCCAAATTGTTTCCAACGGAATTTAAATTGTCAACGCGTTTCCGCCGTCTTTTAAGAGCCCTATACAGCTAGCGCATGAACATTGTTGCAGCGTGTTAGGAATACGCTTTTTGAGACATTTGACTAAACATGTGTTCGATATCCTTATCTACAAAAAAATATTTAAATCTATGCTTCTATGTTTTTGTTTTCTACATATCATACTTATAAATCTGATTGTAAGCCCCTTCAAAATGACTAAAAACGGCTTTTTAGACTGCTATCACGTAAAGGAATACGTACGGGAATCGTAAAACAAAACTAGATAAACAAGCGATGGACTTTACTACGCACTGTTTGTAAATTAAATAGCGTCACGGTTCAAGTCTTATAGGAAAAGAAAGCAACGGCCAAAACACTGCACGCCGTTTTCGCGCACCGTGCATAAAGGCGACACGGTGCTTTGAATGAACCTTATAGTGTTAAAAGCTATGAGTTAAGCGCATTTAATTGCCAAAGACTCGATTATGATCCATATATTTAACACGTGTATTTTAAGCTGCCTTTCAAAGACTGACATAATATTTGTAATGCGCAGTGAGCTACTTAAATTGAACGCACAATAACACACAATAGTAAAAAAATAAATGCATCCCGGTTGGCCGAGAGCTAGCCCGGGCCTAGAGGAAATCAATGTGGAGGTTCCTTTATGCTTCAAGTCTCCCTCAAACACACACGCCCGGTATGCGTGGTGCTTCGATAAGTCAAAATGTCCCATTATTTAAATTATGTCCCATCATCGAAACTAATCTGTAGCTCCAGGCTGTTGTGCTGTGTGATGAATACTGTACATCAAGTTCACGAGTTTAACTGACTTTGTGTTAGGCTTCTGATACCTCTTTAATTAAACTAGAGAAATCCTCGTAATTGACATTTGTTGTGTGTACACACACGTATGTAGGCTATATATATATATATATATATATATATATATATATATATATATATATATA